>VNJQ01006888.1:0-39208 GCA_008042515.1 Drosophila truncata | reverse complement strand
TATTGCTGAATGTGGTGCCTTATTTCATTGAAAAGGCGTGCTGTCAAATTTATTTCATTCTAATGCAGCACTGTACACTTCATTCTTGCTTACAAAAACATAATAATAATTATATAAATATTTATCAATTCGTTAAAATTAAGTAATTATAATGACTGACCACTGCTTTCATTAATAATAATTTATTTTTCCATTAGTTACGTTCTTATTTCTCTATTTTTCATTTCGATACTTCAACCATCGATATAATCCATCAGTATCGCGAAAAGGTAGCGGACTATTTTTACGATCCCTTTTTGGTGATCATGTTTACTAAAATCTTGCAAAAAAATTAGGGATGACATGCACTATCGATAGAAATCCATCAGTGATCAGTGATCATGTTGTTCTGGTGAACGCAACCATTATTCCCTTTCTTTTGGTATACCGTGCATTTTGGCACGACCTCATTCAAGTTAGCGTCGAAATATCGAATGGGGCGATAGCGGCACGTGACATTAGAGTCAACATGGGGCCAGTGTTTGGAATGAAGTTGAAAAAGAAAAACTTGAATTTCTAAATAACTGCTTTTAGGATCTTATTGAAATTTAAACTGTATATTATACTCACTTTTCCTTTTTTTTTGGCATACCATGCATTTTGGCACGACCTCTTTAAAATTAGCGTCGAATGACGTATGGTCGCCCCATAGCGGCACGTGACGTTAGAGTCAACACGGGTTGAGTATCGGTAACGACAATTTGCAGTCCGGTTCCCGAAACGTATGATGCCTTCCGTTTGTCAAAGTGAAAACGAATTACAATGCTAGTGCTTAATTCTAATTAGTTTATTCATTAATATCTCAGTTTCATGCCCGCCAACATTTTGAATGCGTAACATGAGTCCGTTGGCGGGTTGGTTGACTGGTTCACGACCGGTTCCAGCTCCGGAACTCGCGCCCTCCTTAACATCATTTTGAACGCCAAACTGTAATGCGATTTTCTCAAAATCTGTTGTTAGGATTTTATTGAAAACTTCACCAAATGATTTCTATGCGATCCCCAATATGCCCATAATCAGTGCATATTGGCACGACCTCTAAAAGCAAAGCCCTAGGAACTTTAATATTTGCTCCCCGTTTTTGTATGGAGCGGATCCAGGGGTTTGAGCACTGTTTTCTCAAAACCTGTTGCTAGGATTTTAATGAAACTTTCTGGGATAAAGCACAGTATCCAGACACGAAAACACCGTTCTTAAGCCGTGAGAGAGAGCGAGAGGCAAATAGTTGAGAACAGCTGTTCGTGAGCGGCCGTTTTAAAGGTCGGTATCCAGACAAGAAAACAAATATACTAAAAAAGTGTGTGGCGTTAGGAGATTATCGTTTGGTGTTTCCAGAGGGGGTGCAAAAAGGAATAAAAAATTTAATAAAACAGGCTGTTCTCAACCCTATGCCTCTCGCTCTATCTCTTGCAGTTCCTTTATATACAAATTATGGATCGATCCATGAACAAAAATGCGTGGAAACGTCGAATTTAGTTTATGAGAGTAAATTCAGTTTATATAATTAAATTAAGGCAGAGGCAAATGCAACATTTTTGGATTTGGGCATTATATTAATTTGCGAAGATGAGGGGAGGACCTAAAAAGGAATAATAAATATATAAATAAATAAATAAATAAATAATTAAGCCTGAGCTTGTTCTTTCCTGAACCGGACACCGATTCATCCTTGCTAATTAAACCCCACATTCAAATATGCGAATTTCTTGTATAGGTGTTCTAGATTGCTGTTATATTATCACATTAGGGAGCTGCCCAGTGGAGGTTGCGTCGCTAAAATGCATGCCATTTGCTTGGGGACACTTATTATTCAAAACAAGCATTAAATGTTAGACATACCCTAAGTTTTAAATTAAGCGGGTTTCAAGAAAGTATGAACAGCGGTATGAACAGCGGTCACACTTAAAAAGATTAAACATTTTGTTCCGCTGCGAAACGTTTTCTTGTCTATATACAGTGCTTAATACTTGAATAAGTGCTCCAAAACCTGGCATACCGTGCATTGCGGCACGTCCTCTGTGGGGGGAGCAATCTTCAAAAAGGTAGAGCCTTGATTTTTCAAACGGATATTTGATAAATCTTCCCAAACCCAAGAAAAACTATTAGTAAATTTAATTCTTAACATGCTGCAAGTTTATTTTGTTCGAATTAGTGCCTTATTTACAAAATAATTTAAAAATAAAATATTTCTCCGTGTTCCATTTCCCACCGTTCCACATCGACGCTAACTCACCGACGCTAATTTGACGGACATCAAAACATGTCACTTTTTAAAAACTCATTGCAGCGAAACGGCTGAAGATAGCTTAAAAATTTAAGTGCTATATATTAATACAAAAACTGGGGATTTTTTAAAAAAAGTATTTCTTAAAAATAATGTACAGGTATAAGAGCTATTATCAACCTGCCGAGTCTCCTTCAAAAAAGATTGGTTCGCAGTATGCATCCTAAATGTTACTAGAATCATCCTATTTTAGAAAAATAGAATGCATTTATTAAACAATAAGTGTCCCGAGGTACTCACGTAGCGGGTATTTTAATATAATGTTTTCTGATATTTTATAAAAATTAAAAGAAAAAAACTGTATTTTTAAACTTAAAAAATATATATTTTGTTAAATACAAAATGAAATTAAGTTTAAAAATAATTTAAAAAGGACGCGTTTTTAATTTTTATTTATGTAAGCAAAATTTACTAAATGGTATGGTATGGTATGGAAATAAAAAAAAGCAAAACAAGCAATTAAGGCAGTCATTTGATTGCAGAAGGGTATTAGCTTAATGGTTTTTAATAAAGTAACCAGTTTTTTTTATTATGACAAACGGAGAAAGTAAGCTGATATTAGCCTGAGAAATTTAATAAATTAAAGTAGTTGGACGCCGAATGTTTGGCGTGCTCAGAGACTTCGGCAGGGGAGAGACTTCTTCGGTGTCTGAATTCTCCTTTTCTTGCTGGGCAAGGACTTCTCTTCGTTAAAGGCGGCTTTATGTGCCGACAGGTGTTCTGACGGCGGCATGGACTGCATATCACACAGATTGTATTTCTTATCCCTACATATGAAGCCGTCAAAGTCCTCTTACCAAACTCCCTGACATAGGAGGGAGTACTTGGTACTGCACCGCGCGATCCGATTTCGTTAAAACGTCTAGATTTGGGCCAATCCCAGATCTTGTGACGGGTATTATCTCTGCACGTGACAAAAAGGCAATCATGACTTCAGTCACCTCCATGCAACTAAGAAAATTACTCTTCTGGATCCTGTTTCCTGTTTCCGGCGCTTGACAGAAAAACAAATTTAAAATCCCTGATTACGGTCCCACTTTCAGTATTTTTCTCTACAGCAAACTAGCTTATAATAAGCTAAACTGGCAACACTGTGAGATACGCTGTGAGATACTGACAGCGCTTCCTCTATATGAGATGCTCTTTAAATGATTTAAAATGTCCTGGTGCTCGGGTGCGTGTCGGATCTTTTATGATGATTTTTAAGAAAATTATTCCGTACAATTCGAACATGACATCCGATTAAAGCGAAATTCGAAAAATATCGCACTTTATTCGTTTTCGTTTTAAAATATGAACGCGCCGGAGTTTAAAATAGTGCCATGCACTTGCTATATATACATAATAACTTTAAATTTAGCGATTAATAACCCATAATAGATTTGACGTGTGATCGTGTTTGAACAGGATGTCTAAACAGGACACCGGAAGCAAGAAGCTGTAACAATGAACGTTAGTCCCTGTTAGCTCATGTGACGCCGCAAGATAACGGAAATATACAAAGAGTGCCATAAAAAGTTAATGTAAATAATATGAATAATAAATAAATAGATATTTTTTATAAATAAACAACAAAATTAATGAAAGCGACGTCAAAAAGCAATCCTAGTCAAGAACAAAGTATAACCAGTACAGGAACGGATTCTATAAGCAAAGGTAAAATATTTCGAATTGGTTACCGTAAACTGATCTCTCTTGCCACGTTTGAGATTTTCGACCTGTCTCTGATTCATCGTTGTGCCGGTTGTTTTGTCTGAGCTGAGGCTGCATACAAGCATTGGTTACGACAGGTGCACTTGCCACGCGAGAATATCTCTTTACTGAGCTAAGGTGGCTCCGGGGCTGGGGCTGGGAGGCTGAGAATTCGGAACTGGAATTGGCGCTGTGCGTATGGCACCTAAAGAAATAATTATGTATTTACAGACCAAGGGAAACTATCGCAAAAATCTTAGTAAACTCGCTTAGAAACAGTATAAGCTTACGACCGTTGACTAAAGCCTGTTATTAAAATATATTATCATAGACTTGCAAGAAATCTTTTTCTAGCAATCGGAGAACAAAGTTTGACTGACTGACACAAACTGGATCCATTTTTAATTTAGTTTGCTTTCTAATCAAATATTAATCTTAACCGGAATAGATAATGTTAAGGTATTCAAATTTTGGTTACCAATTATTCTCTCTGTGTACGGGGGGCCAAGACATCTCATCGGTAGCTGGAAGGAAAAGAAGTTGGGGTGCTGGAGTTGGAAGATCGTGTGTATGAGATGGCTCTCAAGACTGGACTGGTTTTTAAGCATAAGTATGTTGTGTTCAAACATGTATTACATATATGTATGTACATATGCACATATATGTATATGCATTTATATATGTATGCTTATAGGTACATTATAAGTACGCAATTACAAACCCAAACCCAAATCCCAAACTTAATTACTGATTATTTTGACTAGGACTTTCATCCTTTTGCGGGCTTAGATATAAAAGTTCATTCCGTGCCTAATGATATTGCGACAGACATAAATACATGTCTCTTTTACTGTTCGATTGTGCTCTTGTTTCGGTTTTGTTTACTTGTTGTCTTTGGTGTCACTGTCGAGCACCATAAATTCTGGGGACCGTAAAGAACAGGAACAGTGCCGCATAATAAGGTCCGCACGGTTACATCAAAGAGACAATCACAGGCAGGGAACAATGATGCACTAACAAAATTATGTTTGTCCAGAACTTTGCACTAGGAACGAGGAAAAATATAAGTACCTCGGTATTTGACGCACGTCCAAAATATATATCGATCTTTAACGCTGCTATTTATGAAATTTTGATATATTGTTTCATGCACTACGCAATATGTGCAGGACAAAAATAAGTTTATGAATATTTTAAAATAATAGATCGATATTATAATCAAGCTTGAAGATACTGATGACGATATTTTATTTTTTATAATAATGACATTGGTCAAACCTGAAGATACTGATGGCGATATTTTATTTTTTATAAATGGCTCTACCATTAAGAAAGAACTTATACAGGGCCTTAATGTGCGTTACGTGTGGGTGAATGTATAAATGCGTAAACTATTCTTCCAACTTATAAAAGTTTAAATTATGCAGGTCATTGTAGGCTATGTTTATTTACAGCTCAAGTGATATCAAGCCAAAAATATGCCCGATTCCCATGAGGTTTTTGTATAGCCCACCTTTATTCAAAGCATTGATGTAAAGAACGAATTTGAACGAACTAGAAATTTCTAGCCGCGTTTACACGCACGATCATTAAGTTAAACATGAAGGGTAAGAGTAGACTATGACAGGTTGCTTATCCAGTTCTCTGCTTGCTGTTCTTGCTCGCGAAAACCTGGCTCACTGAATAGACAGAAAAATGCACAAGGAGAGAACAAGTGACAATATTATATAAATTAGAGTTGCCTAAAAACTCCAAGCACTTGTTTAATGATTTCCCAGTTACTGTACTGTAAAGCATAACTCTGAATCAAATATATTAACAAACAACTAAGTTCTAATTTTGATTGATTGCATTTTCAATTATTTTAATGATAGTGGTCCGACTAGCTCAGGCTCACCTTTCTAAGCATATATACATATATACTTTTAATAAGACAACTCATCCAGAGTCCTTTCTAAAAAATGAAGTTGAAAAATTTATTGAAAATAACATACTGTAATTTTTCTTTTATGACACTACGTAAAGAATCCCTTACAATGATATTATGACTCAAAATTTCTGTTGATCTTATATATTATATCCTAGCTTATTAGTTATTTAATTTACAGTTTTCAACAACACTTTGCTATCCTTAGCTAAGATCTGACTTTGCATACTGACTGTCTATGGAGGAAATTGCGAACGCAAAAACATGTTTTTGGGGTAATACTCGTAGTCAGTCTTAGCCTGTCCAAGTAGCGACGATCCGCCGGGGACGACATAGTAAGGCGACACAGTCGACAGTCTGACCGGAATGCAGGCATGGAAAACTAGTTGTTATTGTCGACGCTGCGATGCTGCGTTTCTTTTTTGGCGTCGATGCAAACGCAAAAGCAAAAGAAACAACATCATACTTGAATTAACAACAGGTGAATGCGAATCCAAGAAATCAATAAAAACAAAACAAGAAAGGTTGGCTAGGAGGCGGTTAGGGGAGGAAAGGAAGGCTGCTGCTGCTGCTAAGCTAAGGAAACACATCTGCAATCTGCTATCTAGCCGGTTTTCTTTAGCTGTTTGAATTTCTTTGTCTCTTTAAAGAAGAAGAAAACCTTTTTTCGATCAAGCTCCGGATCACTTAACCGAACTGGAGGTTCCGGTTTTTTATACTAAACTCTGTGGACTACAGTTGCCCGCCACTTGACTTTTTGTATCACTCGATACATATCGAGATAACCATATAAAACCATATAAATACCTAAATCAGCATAAAATGTTGTGTTCCATACGTTTGCCCCTTTTATCTGAAAGAACTCAAGAGCTGGCGCCATCGATATTGCCGATATAATCCCTTCATTTAAAAGAGCACTTTTATGAGTATTACTGATTATCATAATCATACTCTTTCCCTTTAAACCCTTGGAAAATATAGCTCGACAGCATTATAGAATCATAAATCGGAATATACCTTTTTGATGCGCAGAGCTCAAGTTCAGCCTATAAATTCAAAACAACTTAAATAATGATATTTGTATTAGTTTACTTCAGTACTGTGCCTTAAGGTACTGTTCGTTCCCTGCAAAATGTTTAGAACTTGGAAAAATCTTTATTGGTCAGATAGATATCGTGTTTTGACTTTATATTAATATAGACAAATTGTCGAGGTCGGATTCAAGTTCAGCGATCAAAGACTATAGGAAAAGTATATTCCAGCTCTTAGTTCAGAGATTCAAAATTACATTTTGAGATAGACCTTTCCCTATAGCAGGAATAGATCCAGATCGAAGAATATATCATAAAACCATTTGAACAAAATTAATGTAAAACTTAAAAAATAATGAAAATCAACATTACTTCGTTGTTTTATGCGCATAAGTTTCAAGAAATGTAATTTTTCCGATTTAAAATTATCTTTTGAATTTTATTATAAGTGTATTACTATATCATACAGCTGCCATAAGATCGAGTGTACAGATCGAGTGTACAGATTTCAGAGGAGCAAGTTTTTCTTAAATTTTCGTCCATATAAATACTATATAAGTGGAAATATATATAAAGAATATAAGCTAACTTTACAAAATTGCAGGGTTAAGTACATGAATCAATCGTTAGAGGTCCAGAAAGCAAGCAAATGTCATTGTTTTCATGAAAGATTTTCTTTTTTGTTTCGTTTGTGAACGTTCAAGACAAACAATCGCATCGTCTGTTGGAAAGAAAAGAGAATGAACGGATTAAAGAATGGATTTCCAACAGAAGAACGACTTCTGTGTTTGATTCTTATATTAGGCGTGATACTCTTTTTACTGAGCCCTGGCCTATATATCTGATAAGAAATGTCTTTTATTATATTTCTTACATATGATATTTTTACTTATTGATCTCAAGAAAAAAATATATAATATCTCTAAACAAAGATAAGTATACTTCTAGTTATTAAAAATATCTTCAAAACTTTATTAAAACTTAATTAAAACTATTTAGAACTTACTAAGATAAATACAAAATGTATATATAAATAATTCGGTAAAAATGTTTTAATTTTCGGCTCTAAATTTGTATGTTAGAGTATAGATTAAACTATGTTTATAAACACAATACTACCTTTTACTCTAACAATCTAAAAAGAAAATACAAGAAGACATAAATCAACAAGAAAGGTTGCTAATATCGGCACGTCAAAGTTTGTAAACTCTTACAATTTGATCATTAGGAATTCGTGCAAATTGATCAAATGAAACAGGACTTACATATATAAAATATTTATACATATCATAAAACTCCGGTATAACATTCAACATATATTATAAAATAATATATTCTTTACTATTTTTCAGTTACAGTTTTACATTCACAGATTTGCATTTTTCTTTACATTTAGCAATCGCGTCTTTGGCAGATATATAATACAATCATTCGATTTGTAAAAAATTAAAACCGAAATTCTTTAATATAGTTTAAATATATTGAATACTGACAGAGTTATAATTTGTTTCTACCAACTTTCCGACCATTCCTATGGCAGGTATATGATATAGTTCCGATCTGGTTCGTTCGGACTTATGTACGAGTGAGAGTAAATAGAAGACTAATTGCAAAGTTTCGTTTAGATATGTAGCTTTAAAACTGAGGGACTAGTTTGCGTAGAAACGGACAGACAGACATGAGTAAATCGACTCGACTGTTGATACTGATCAAGAATATAAATACTTTATAGTATCGCAAGTGACTCTTCCACTGCGTTGCAAACTTCTGACTCAAATTATAATACCCTGAAAGGGTATAAAAATATACTCCAGCTTAAGTCAACGACTTCCACTTCCCCCTCTGCCTCGCATTCTCTTCTCTCTTATGCCATGTTTATGCGCAGGCAAGATCATGTACATATGTATGATTATAACGTATAATGTGCATTAATTAGTACACTCTTCTGGGTATTATAATTTTACTAAGAAAGTTCCAACGCATTAATAGGTGAAACTTTAGCATAATTAATTTTCGATTAAAAAAATTGTGTTCAATGTTATCAATATTATAGTTGCACTATTTAGATGACAAAATTATGAAACCCTTACAAGATCGGAGTTTTAAATCTCTCCTGTAATTCTTTACTTCAATGATGGAAGATGTGATCTTAAAGTCGAGAAAAAAAAACGTACATTTTTTTTATCTCTAAAAAAGGCATCAGCGTTGAGACCAACGGTCCCGATATGAAGTCCAATTCGTAACAATTGTGTTTTAAAAATGAGAATTTCTTTAATAGAATTTATAGGATAATATAAAAACACGTAATTCAGCATATTAAATTCTAGAAACAATGTAAAAATAATTCCCTAGCTCAAAAATATCTATGTGCATTGGTATATCTTAAGAGAACAAAGCCTTATTGAGTACTACATAATATAATTTAATAATAACATGACATAATTATTATATGGTTTTCATGTAATTGGTCATCGCATAAACAGCATATCGCGTAGAGACTCCAGTCTGGGTCCAGTCCTGGTCTCAACCGATGTAGATGCTGGATCGTCACACGCTCGACTCGCTCAGGCAAGTGCAACACATACACACATATGTGCTTACAAATCATTCAGTTACCAACACATTAAAGAAATCGCTTGCATTTCGATTTCCTTGGCCGGACATTTATTATTATTTTCACTAAAATATACATAGTAGTAGGTTAGGCAGTTTATAATGCTAGTTTGAGTAAAAGATATGTCTTCCGATTCAGAGATATATATATTACATATGTGTACAATCACCTGCAAAATGCATAACCTTGCTTACGGGATAAGAAAGATATTAAGATTGTGCGGGATTCTTTTAGAAATCCTACTTTTCCTCAAGTTCTGTTTCATTCCCAAGTATATGTATGTATATACAAATAATGGATAGGCATGTGCCTGGCAGATGTGATTCAGATGTTAGGTTTATAAGCTGCATATTACCTTATTGTCAATCGTTTCACAAGTTTTTTTGTGCTTCTAAGATATGTGGTCCCTGGTGTTTGCTGTATTAAACTGGAGAGCTTGTGATATTTAACCCTGTTATCTGGTTTCCAATTCTCGCCGGTCACTGCTTGTTAAAGTCGAAGGACCTCTAATAAAACCTCATGCATATTAAATTTATTTATGACTTGAGTGGCCAACCTTTCTTGTAATTCAATAGCCATAAAAATCATCATACAGAGGCAAGGGACAAATGGAATCAAGAATACTAAATTTGGTATGAAATTGCACACAAGGGCGATTTTAGAAAACTTAAAATGGCAAGGCATTATCTATAGATAATTCCTTCTAATACAATTGCGGCAAATACCATAAAGTGGAGAACTCGATGGGAAAGCTTCTTTGCCTATTTATTATTTGACGTTTTTAACCCAATCTCAATTTATAAATTTCAACTCGTTTAACTCACTAAATATTTGAAGGGTTTCCACTACAATGAAACGAAATCATGTGACATATAGCAATTTACAGAGTAAACAAGAAAGGAAGCTAACTTCGGTTCGCCGAAGTTTATATACCCTTGCAGATTGCAATTGCACTATAAAATTTAAGTCGAAATGCTGAAATAATAATAAGTGGTCAATTCCCAAATTTGATTAAAATATTTTGAGAAATAGCGAAACTATGAATTTTTTATTATTACCCTGATGGTTCCTATGACAGCTATAGGATATAGTCGTCTAATTTTCATTAAATTAAAACTAAGATTCTCAAATTATATTAAGTGGCTAAATCTCAAATTTGATGAAAATATGTTAAGAAGCTGCGGAGTTATGATTTTTTTATTATTTTCCTAATTGTTCCTATGGCAGCTATAGGATATAGTCGTCCGATTTTCATGAAATTAAAACCGAAATTCTAAATTAATAATTAATGGCCAAATATCAAATTTGGTGAAGTTTTGAAAACTGACAAAGTTATAATTTTTTTTCGAAAGTTTTACCGATCGCTCCTATGGCAGCTATATGATATAGTCGTCCGATCCGGCCCGTTCCGACATATACGAGTGAGAGTATATAGAAGACTAACTGCAAAGTTTCATTCAGATAGCTTTAAAACTGAGGGACTAGTTTGCGTAGAAACGGACAGACAGACGGACAGACGGACAGACGGACAGACGGACAGACGGACATGGCTAGATCGACTCGGCTGTTGATGCTGATCAAGAATATATATACTTTATAGGGTCGGAGATGTCTCCTTCACTGCGTTGCAAACTTCTGACTGAAACTATAATACCCTGCAAGGGTATAAAAATATATTATTTTAGCACATTTTCTGTAAGTTATCTAGTGTCAAGGAATTATACACACAAATCATACAAAAAATCATAGAGTTATTTAATACTTAAATGCAAAAATGTTGTTAAAAAGCAATGCCGAATTTCTCGGTTTATCCTGTAGATTTTGCCCTCTTGAGAGATGCTCGATTATCCAGCCCATGCTTGTTTTTACTATTATTAGGAGTATAAAAACTTCTACCTCTCCTTTAGTTTAGCTCCCAAAATAGTCGCAGTTCTCCCCCCTAAGCGGATTAGCAGGAAGCATAGACTAAGTACAATCTAAAGATACGTGCGTTGAGATGGTACGTCGGGGTTATGTCCAGCACATTAGTATGGTATTAGACAAAGCTTTATATTTCCAGTTTTGGAAGCTCATTCGGGAAATATCCTAAGCCACAGCAGAATTTCATTGCATTTACGTGCTGCTCTAAGTTGACATAATAATAAGTACAGACCACAGATAATGATGGTAAACCAGCCAAGACTGACTGATAAGGGTGGGTTCGCTATATTGTGTCGTGGACTTAACACAAAATGGGAAGCGACAAGTGTAATAATCACCATATAAGGTTTAACGTCCTTTGTTTTGACAAGTTTTAATAAGTTCAATCCAAATTGGGAGTAGCTGAAAATATTTATACTCTATCGCCAATTTATCGTAAAAATATAGGTATAGAAATTTTAGCGCTGCGGAAGGCTGTAATAGTAATGTTGTAATTATGCTCGGAATTTATAGAAACACTAAATTTAAACTGAACGGAAAGCTGAAGAAAATGTTTAAAAATAAAACACTGTTCCACAATATCTAAATAAAAAAATTTGAAAGAACAAATAGGCTAAATCGACTCGACTGATGATGCTGATCATATGGCATATACACTTCACAAGTACTTTACTTCGTACTACGATGCGTATTTTCCCTACTCTATTGACTTGGTTCCAACTGTATGTATGCATTAAAAAGGACAATAAAATATTTGTCTTTCCCTGGACGAGAGAAACAAGTATAAATAATACATAAACCTTTCGGACGTCCGACCGGGACTGGTAAACGGAGCAAAAGCTTTAGTCCTTTTGTAAGCTCCTGTGGTCGAGTCGGCTTTTGTTTGCGGCTTTTTGACCAAACAAGTGCACCATCAACACAAACACAAAACAAACAATATACTTTTATATTCAAAGCGCATTCAGCAGCAGCAACAAAGCAGAGTCATAGAGACACAAAGGCCAGCCCTAGACCCCGCTTTGAACTGCGATTTCTAAGAGAACCAAAACCCCATTGATCCATTCACAAACCCTAGAGCTAAAACAGAACGGATCTGACAAATTTAAGATTTTCTCTCCAAAACTCATATACACTTAAGCTCTGCAAAATATATTATATAATAATTTAAATCGACATTTATATATTTGTAAAGATATATAATGTAAATGCATTAAATGCTAAAGAGTTGAACAACAACCATAAACTACATACATAGATCCAAGCACTGTCTCCTTGCCACCTCTCAAGAATAAATGATTGTTTCCCCGATTTGCTTTCAAATGAAACATTTTATTTATAATGATGACTTCCGCCGCTCTATCCGTTGCGGGCACAAATAGTGTTCGCTCAACCCCTTGTATTCGTACATAGTCGCAGAAAATACACAAATATTGACTCGGAACACTTACAAATAGCTTCCGCAAATTTCGCTTCAATGGATAGCACGCTTAGCTCTCTGCTTTCAGGCTTGTGCTCACATTTTTCCTTTACATGTAAATATCAATATTTATAGACCCATACGCACATACGACACATACAATAAAACTTGAAAACATTACACCACAAACTATTGCATTATTATTTCTAAAATAAATCCGTAATAATGATAATAACTAAAAAAATATATTAATTACATGCAGTTGGTTTAGGAGTGGCGGAAACAATAGATTTGTTGTAATAGGTTGGAACAACCGGGCTAAATTTGAGTTTTTAAGGTGTTTTCTTATTTTTTTATAAATGTTTAATTGATTTATAAAATAATCTATATATAGCTAGTAATAAAGACCGTAATTCGAATCGAACTTGGATCTTTAATCTTTAATCTTTACGTGAATAAATAATAAATTAAATTAAATTATTTTAGAAGTAAATTATTAACTTATTATTGTAGAAGTAAGCTTCTTAACATTGTGTTTCCCAAATATAATATATAATAACTTAGATCCTAAGATGTTCCGGATATGTATTCCTTATTTATTTCTTTATATATTCTGTTTCAATTTGCAAAGTGGTAGGTAGTTCCATGGTGCACGTATCACGTTGGATTTTTTTAAAGCTCTCGCGGTTCACAATTGGTTAGAGACTCGACCCCAAATTCATTTTTAATGCCAGCAGCACGTGTGCCTTGAGCAGCCGCATTAAGGTTACTGCCTACCGATGGCTCATATAGAATGGCCAATGTCTGTAATCAATAGAATTGAAGATTGAACGGACACAGACCTTTATTTACGTATTAAGGGGACGGACTGACTGGGTTTTTATTTTCGGAAAAATAAATATTTATTGACCCCGCTTTGTGACACCTATGTCTACTTGCTGATCAAGATCTTTATACAAAGAAAGAGGATGTATCATACTCCTCCAGTAAGATTTTTTTCATCTAACCGGAATCTATCGATTCGTTCAAAATATATATACATATATACCAACTGAATTGAATTTCGATCCCTTTCTTAATACTTCACTAACTGATTTAATTAATTAAACAAACTTGTGTAATATATATATGTATATATATATATATTTGCAGGGATAGATGAGAACCCTATATTTAAAAAAATGTCAACAAAACGTAAGTCGCTTCCAAATAAAGTTGACATCGACCACAATAGAATCACAAGAAGAAAAGCGGGAAGCACGACACCCTTCTTTCGCAAAAAACACAATCAATCGAAAAGTAAAATAAATAACGCCAATAACAACACAATTATTAATAATGATGAGGCGGATGATATAAAGGATTGTGTTATCATGGTTTCGGGAAGTCATTTCGATAAAACATACGTGGACATGGACCTGGACTCTAGAAGCACTTCGAGGGACTCTGACTCAAGCTCAAGTGATTTGGATATGAGTACTTCCAATATTGTCGTAGGCAATAATAGAAGCAAAGAGAATTTCGTAAAGAATCGAAAGAAGAAATCAAGTGCAGCAGCTATAAGAAATCAAGAAAATTTATTAAAAGCAGCTGAAAATACTGATGAATCTTGGGATGCGGATCAAAAGACAGATAAGAAATGGATAAAGTTTGAGAGTAACCTTAAGTGTTGCGATATTGAGATTGACGCGGAGCACCAGCAGATATTTCCTAAGCCCAATACAATGGATGCAGACCCATTATCAAGCTACGGGAGCAGTAAAATTGCCAGCGAATACAGCACCGTTCAGCAATCAACCTATCAGCAAAGGTAATGTATTTTCTAAATGAAAGTGTCCAATATTTTCACCTAGTGCAGAACAATCGGATCAATTAAGGTTAGCTCATTTCCAAAAATGAAAATTTTAAACAGAAGTTTAAGAAGTATACTTCTTCTGACAAAAATTGTAATACCCATTTTGTAATACCTATTTTGCCAACCTTAACAAAGTGCCACACACCTCATCTTATAAATTTAAATCAATTAAATTTAAATGTCCGAATACATTCACGAATGATGAAAACTATCTTGTAAACAGTGACAATTTAAATTTTATTTCACCTTTTTTTTTAATCAGGCCAATCTAGGGCTATTAAAAGTGTCTTCATGTCGACTACTGAAAGTTTAATTACCGAAAGCGATTGCCGAATTTCCGGAGGGTCGTATGACAAAATATTTGTAATTTTCTGAGCACAGTTGTTCGATTCTGTGGCGTTTTTTAGACTATAAAAATAGCAAAATTATGTGCGCTCCTTTTTCTACTTGCTTAAAATACTTTCCCTTATTTTAAAATTTGTAGAACTTATAGAACTTTGTATAATTTATAGAACTTCTTTCTTGATCCTAAGCTTGTTAAACCTTTTATTAGATTTTTTATTTATGAGAGCAATAAGATACAACAAATAATTAATTTTAATGAGATTCTAGTCACTGTTTACCCCAAAACAACATCTAATAAATAATATCTTTTAGTATTAGGTATTCATAAATTTACTGCTCCATTTCTCTAGAAATATCAGGGTTTGCAAATAAGAGTTATGAGTAAAATAAAAATTACTACCAAAAAATTGAGCTAGAAAGCTGCAACATATGGCATATTTATAAATATGTGCATGTGTATAAATGTATGTCACAATTCATTGCCCATAGACACAATACACATACATCAAACGAAAGGTATTAATACGTAGATTAATTATTTGTGTCAATCCTTAAAGTATACCTCTCCGTTCAAAAGTTATTGCAATTCAATTTTTATTTTCAATTTTTATAATAAAAGTTGACCAATAACTGTTATTTTCAATTTTTTTAAATAAAATTTGGAGAATAATAATTATTTTCAATTTTTATTTTTTAAAATCACAAAATAACTTAACTTTTATATAAAAATTAAAAAAAAAGAATTATTTTACAATTTTTTTTATAAAAATTAAATAATAACTACAATTCTCCAATTTTTATTTTAAAAATTTTAACTGTTACGATCCCTGAGAAATATATATATTTATATGTTAATTAATTATGTAGATTATCTGCAATTTACAGAGAACCATGCAGGCCGCCTTCTTCTGGAGAAAATCAAACACATGCCAAGGAATACATTGATTTGGAGATGATTAAGAATTTTCAGTTTATACGAAGTCGGTTACTTGGTCAGGTGAGTTAGTTAACACTAAAAGGGACATAGTCATTCATGAGTATAATCTAATTAATTTTCATTAATATAACATTTTATCGAAGCCGAAGCATTTTCCACAATTGTATTTTATTACTTTCAACATATCGAACGAATTTTAATTAGTCACGTATTCACAAGACAGGTTTAAAAGCTATCCTAAAGCTTTCAAAGGATTTGTCGTATTTTGTGCAACCTAAAAGCATTTTTGATAATAATACATACAATGTTTACCTTATTTTTGCATTATATTTGGATTCTCTGAAACAAGTTTTTTATTATAATTCATTCTTTTTGCTTTTGTGTAGCCAGTGCCATATTTCTTTCAGTTTTTTATTCTTTCATTCTGAGCATTTGAATGGAAGGTTGAATCGACGTCTTTGTAGTCTTCCCGCCTTTCAAAGGAACTAACAATAAGCTTTTCTTTTCCTTTCTTTTCTTTTCACAAGAGTCCCGTACATTTTTACTTTGCCTTGGGTTTGTCCCTAGTAATATTCACAGAATTAGTCCTTGTAAGTAGTAGTCATCTCTTCCTATTAAATGTATATATTTGGTATAAAATCATGTATGTAGACTTTCGCTCTATCAACTGAATCAAATGAATTTATAATTCATTGATAATACAATAATTTATGTATTTATTTAACAGATTGGCTAAAAATAGAGGTGTGGTTATTACCAAGCGTTTATTTTTACCCAAACATTAAGAGCTGTGTAAACATCGTTAGCTGTATCGAGAATATCGATCGAAGGGATTTCGGGGGAGCTATCAATACACTATGTGTGTTTTCATAGTCCTACAAGGCACATGGGAGCCACATTACACTCCTCTTTGGTAGTAACAAATGCGTTGTGATAAGCTCACATCCGATATAATGTTTCAATTTAATTTCTCAGCATTAGGATCCGTCCATATTGCCAAACACGTCTTGATTCTGACCTAATTATAAGGGTTATTTCCATTATCCTGTGGATTTTAAGTTGTACCGCTGCCACCCTCAAAACCGGTGAGATATATTTTTATTTTTGGGTAAACGTGAGCATATACCCAGTGCAGGCTGAAGCTGGCGATGATGAATATAGAACTTTTAGGTTGAGGAACTTCCAGCTTAACGCAAATAATCGGCTTGGAATCACACGCTAATGTGATGTTTATCTACCAGATATACTTTAGCTAACCTAAGAATGGGGGATGATGGACGATGATGTTAGAGATCTAAATGAAATCTGCATTTTTCGCTTATAGGGTAGTTTCCACCAATAAAAACGGCAATCACTGCTATCCGCCAGTATACAGATATCTCTCTACCGTGCTTTGTGAAGTTCAAACGGTTTTGTCATTAAATGCGTATTTTTCACACGTATAGAAAAGTATAGTATCATGCTAATTAACTGCTTGTTTATTCATGTTTCCATTTGGGAATAAACCTATGAAAAAATAAAAATAATATATAGTATAATAAGCCCGAAGTATCGCATACACTTTCGATTTTCAAATTGAATAAAAATTACGATTATGAAGCGTATATATATATATATATATATATATATATATGCCAAGAGAAGCAGAGGTACATGGCCAAAAAGCCTACCTTTCTTGCCATTTAAGAAAATGGTCCTCTTTAACACGGTTCGTGGCCATGCTGTTGCTAATATATACATACATATGTGAAAATTCCCTTTGCTTAGCTAATGACTCCTGAAAATGGCAAACAAGGAATCAGTGGTGAAGTGCGTGTGCTTGTTCTATGCAATTAACTTTAACAACGTTGCGGAGTGTCCATAACAAGGACACCTTGTTGACAGTGTTAACATTTTATTTTCGACAAATTTAGCCACTGAAATGTCGGGTTTAGTGTTACGTATTCTTATTTGTATTCCAATTATTTCTTATAGCATATGCTATTCTTAATGCAAATGCAAAAGCAAAATTCGACCAAAAATAATGACAAAAACTCCACGTAAAATTTTTAGGTTATTGACGTCATGCCGTGTTTTTTAACTTCTAGTGCTTAAAAGATGAAATTTTGAATTCTGTATCATATATTTATTGTTTATTTAGGAACTTTTCTAATTGTTTTTGTATCTGCCATGACTAGTGCTATATATATATATATGTAATCTACATGTCCTATATATTTTAAGTGGATCGGTAAATCCTTGATTTCTTAATAGCCAGTTAAAAAAGTGGTTTCAACGCAAAAAAAAATTCCAGGAGTCAACGCATTCCTTCTCAGTGCAATAACTTTCTAACGTAATCGAATGGCAATCAGCACATATTTTACATAAGTTGTAGACACAATTTATAGAGAAAAAAACTTTAAATATTTCTAAGGGTCTAAAGAACTCCAATGCGGTGATATTCCGTTCCGACCTTCTACAATATATACACATATTTTAGATATGCCTCCCATTCAAGATGCAGATAAATATATCAATATATTTCCAAAATGTATCATAAATATCACATATATATATATTTCGATTCTCTATCACAGTCTCAATCTACGAACCGATTTACGTTATTGTGGGCGGCGTGAGGGTGTCGAGAACAACACATCTTCCAGATAAATTGATCAGCCAGTTCATATTTTAAATAGATGACAACACCAAAATACCGAATGCTCATCCATAAATGTCATAAAATTCATAAATATTGTCGTAAAATGTTTCATTGTCTTCATCGTCCCAGTCGATGTGATTTAGGTCAACAGAATATATTTTTTGATTATTGTGTGGGCTTTCTTATTTTATGGATCGATCCGTCGGTCACATATGGTAGCATATATAAGATAAGATTCTTTATTTTCTAGATCTTTCATTTAAATTGTTTTGATCAGGAGTTCGGAATATATATTTTTGATCTGTTAAGATATTGCTATTAATAGTAAGGAATTATATATAAATTATCGTGAGTTCTTCGGTTTGACTATAATAAACTTCCCTTACTTGGTTATTATTTACTCAACATGACTCTCCGACCTATAAATATGAAAACTTTCATTTATTCAAGTGCTAGGAGTATAGATACATATTTCTAAGTTTGGTATGTTTA
Organism: Drosophila truncata; assembly: GCA_008042515.1. Classification (NCBI taxonomy): domain Eukaryota; kingdom Metazoa; phylum Arthropoda; class Insecta; order Diptera; family Drosophilidae; genus Drosophila; species Drosophila truncata. Next base: position 20,014 of record VNJQ01006888.1, on the reverse strand, counting down.
ATGTGGCGGCGCAACCAAAGAAAACCAAAAAAAGACGAAAAAATACGTACTATCTGTTTGTTGGATGATACAATTCTCCGCGTTCTTTTCTGTTTTACTGTCGTATGAATTTGCTGCTTCTTCTATGTTTTCATTCATAAATTTCTGGTTTTTATAAATAGAACTTCTCTGCGCTTCCTTCCTTTTTCTTATTCCCTCGCAATATAACCATCCCCCTAATAGTGTCTATTCACAGATATTTCTCCATCTCTCCAAGTATTTGCGCTTTTTTTTTGTCTTGTGCCAAAGCCAATGCAACTATGCAAGGTTAGCAAGATTTTATTATTAGTTTTATTAGAATATTATAAAATTTTTAAATTCAGTTTTAGATATATTTCCGCTAAGTAAAATATGTAAGATTTGACTCTTTCCCGTGTGGGCTCAAGGGGTAAAATGCGACTTATAATTTTTTCCCACACAGTCTATACGTGTGAAACGGTTGGGACTTTCTGCAAATGTGAAACCTCAATTCTCACAAAGCTCGATCCATCATCCTATAACAGTCGATCAATTAAATCCAACATCTTAAGTTTGATGAAAATACATATACTAAGAAACAGCGAAGTTATTATTATTTATTCTATTATTTTCCTGACTGTTCTTATGGCAGCTATAGAATATAGTCGTCTGATTTTTCATAAAATTAACATCGAAATTCTCGAATAATGAAATGTTCAAATTTCAAATTTGATGAAAATATTTTGAAAACTGACAAAGTTATATTTTTTTTTTCGAATAAATATTCAATCGTTCCTATGGCAGCATGAATATATATGGTATACACTTAGCCCTCGCTTAACATTAAATGGTATTTACTGTGTTCAAAGGAGCATCTCCATACCGAGAATCTATCAAAGCAGTTTCTATAATCCACTGTATCTCCATGATAAATGAATTTAAAAACAAGAAAGAAAGCTAACTTCGGCTTACTGAAGTTTATATATGTACCCTTGCAGATTGCAATTGAACTATGTAATTAAAAACAAAAATCTAAGATAACAATGAATGGCCGAATCTCAAATATGCTGAAAATATGTTGAGAAACAACCGAGTTTTTCTTTTATTTCCCTGATGTATAGCTATAGGATATAGATTGTTATCAAATTTAAATCAAATATTCTTTATTATCCATTGGTCCAAAAAATTATAAAAAGCCAATGTCTTTAAATTCTCTAACAGTTTTCGTGATCTTCCCTGGGGCGAGTATTTTCTTAACCTGACGACAAAACTTCTATATTGATCTGTATACGCCAAAGTGTAAGTGCTCTGTATACACCGAGTGCAAGGAATTCACTTCTCCAAAGAAATATGTAGATAAATGGAATGGAGTATCTTGTTTGCGTTAATTTGAAAGCCGTCAACTAAAATGTTTTTCTAGTTGGCAAGAAAATAAAGATGTAATAAATGTAAGTTTAATATAAAATTTAACTAACAAGAAATACAAATACTAGAAAACTTTTGTTAAAGAAAACGGTTGGAAATTCTGGTCCCGATTTTTTTTTCCTAATTTTGATACTCAACTGTTTTTCTTTTGTGCAAGTTTATATTTGAATATTTTAACAAAATATATATTCGTTGATCCGTCTGGAAGTTATGCCTTTTTTTAATTTAATATCTGGACGCACCATTCTATATATGTAAAAATTGACCACATATGTAGTGTAAGGATATTAATTAAATAAAATGTATTTTTGCTTTAAACAAATCTATTGAAAATAGGCCCTGAAAGCCTTCTTAGCCGTTCATAGCAAAGCCTTAAAAGTGGTTTAAAAAATGCAGAGGGAGCAAATCGGGACTTAGCATTTTGGTAAGTTTATTGTCAGCTGGCCATTATTTTATTAAATAATAATTCTCTCTGGCGACTTTATAATAAAAAGAATGAATACGATATATAAATTGTGGTTCTCAATGGACAATCAGAGAGTCGTTGGCGTTGCAAATTATTTTGCCACCATAACCAATCTTTAAACTATTATTGAGACACATATTGTTGTGTTTGTGCTTCTTTTGGGTAATGGATGAAGATTGATGGCCAGTCCATTGATGATAATGTCGTTATTACCCATTTTATAGAGGGTGCTTCCAGTCAAAAGCTGTGTGTGTGTCCCGTAAATATTTTTGGATCTGAGACACTTCCGGGAGTCCCATAGCCTCAGCCTCTCTTCATTTGTGGCCCCATTGTGCTGGGAAACAATGAAGGAGATGAGCGAGAGAGAGCTGGAGGTTCGATACCATGAGCGCTACTTTGGCAACAAAAATACATCTCGACAATGAGCTTCTAATTTGAATGCTATTTTGTCTTTTGTTGTCACAGATTTAATCATCTATTTTACTTCTAATGCCATGTAGTTCTGGCCTGCCATTTTTCCCATCATTAGAGTAACCATTGTTTTCGTGGGGCTTAAATGAGGGCTTTATTCTCTAGCTATGTGATGGGTAGGTCAGAAGATTTTCCAAATACAAACGGAATTTCTTTGGTACAGCTTTTCCCATTAAAGGTGGTAGAAATATTTATGTAGTACCGATACCTCGATTTTTTAATTAAAAAACCTCATCAATTTTTTTACGATACTCGATGTTTTCCATATGTTTAATACTGTTTCTGAATAAGAACGAGAGGAAACCCAAATAATGTAACATAAGTTAAAACTATAATTAATTTTCTGTTTTATTTTTTCAAATGTTTTTTATATGAATAAAAACAATTTTTGTTAATTATTAATTTTTAATTAATATTGTATTAGAAATAATTGGTTCAAGAAACTTCAATTATCGATATACCGATGTTTTTTTTTTTTATTTTTAAAGATCAATATTCAAAAACATCTGTGGTTGCGTTCACCAGAACAACATGATCACTGATCACTGATCACTGATCCCTCAGGGATCCCTCAGAGATCAGTAATCATGTTGTTCTGGTGAACGCAACCTATGTTTCTCCAGTTATATTTCTTTTTCGATATTTTCAGTCGTTTAACGATTCCTAGCTCGCGGAAAATATCGACTGAATTACTGAAAATACCGGAGATGTATCGATATTTTGTGTAATTCACTCATTCATTTGTATAGGGACTAGACTGACTAGGTTGTTGACGCTGATCATTTATATATGTACTTTATAAGGGCGGAAATGACTTCTTCACTGAGTTGCGAACTGCTTTCGACCGAAATTGTATTGGGTATATTTGAAAATTACCTTTAGCAAGGAGTCAGAGGTGTGGTAACCTGTGATTTCACCAAATGGCAAGCAAACGTAGAGTTCAACGCGCTTGAACGATGACTCTTGTGGCAGGAAGGGTATCTGTCGAATGCAACTGCACGTGCAGCTCATTGAAATGGGTTTTTGGGTATATAAAAAAAAATATAAATAAAATTAATATTATATTGTACATACTGGGGTTGGCAGGGAGACTGCCACTCAGTTGCCGGCTTTATTCTAATTACGCTTACAAAAGCCGCCACGACGAGAAGAAAAAGCAACCCTCACCCAACCAACGCCCACCCGTGGCTGGCGTGGCTGAATGTCAAGTGCAAAAATGCCTTTTGGTCAAAGGTCGCGCGATTCATACGAAAGTTGAGATGTAAAACCAGAGGAACAGCATTATTTCCTTGAGTGCAAAAGGAGTTTTCATCTCGGACCGCCCATCGTTTGCCTAGTAATTGTTTTTTTTTCTTTGTACACGACAATTTGTAACTTTGTTCGGGCTTCGCTTGTCATATCCTCCCACAATATTGTGTCCTGCATCCTGAGTTGGCGTCAATTCAATTATGAGTTATTTCACGGGACACGCACGTAGCTTTCACATGTCGTCTGCATTACCACCTAACATCGTCGTCGTTCAGGAAATTCAGCAATAAATTGGGGAAATTGCAAATGTCAATTGACTTTGAACAAATAATAATTATTACAGAGGTTGCATTGTAACAGTTTCTACAAGTCTCACACACACATTTTTTTTTAAATGGAGCTGCAAGAAAAGGTTTCGACGAATGTCTAAAAATTGTACAGTGGCTGCTATGTATGTAAGGAAATGTTTAACTATAATTACTTCGTTGGGTTTTAAGAGTATATAAACTGGTTTAATAAGCTGAAAGAAATCCATTTCGAATTATAGACATAACAATGAAAATTCAGTTGTCAAGAATTAGACCAATTAGTACTTTTAATTTTAATCTACGAAAATTTAAATTAAGAAGGTATAAAAAGTCTTCTTTGCCAATGTATTGTATGTATGCCAAAGCTGGAAACAAAATCGATTCTATAATCGATTTTATCCAATCATCCAATCATCGATATAATTTTTTCGTGGAAAAGTTCCGTGCAAAGTTCACAATCAATCAAAGATATATCGCTTTTTCTGAACTGCTTTTTTGCTATGTTGTAGCACTGGAATTTAGCACTGGAATTGTATTCATACCGAGTACAGCCGAAACTTTTGGAAATGTTTCAACGGAGTCATTTACAATTTATTCTAAATTCCAGGGCTACAACATGGCAAATTCTGGGTCAAAAAGCAGTTCAGAAAAACCGATATAGCTGCTGAACCTGATGCCCCACATTCAGGATTCTTGAATTTTAAAGGGGAAAGATTAGGCTTTCATGCCCAACTTCAGCTTTGGTATACGCGCGGATTCTGTTTTCTTATCGTTTGAAAAGTGCCAAAATAAGCCCTTTTAGGTACTTTGGGTTTCGAACTAGCAATATACCGATCGAGATCTTTCACAATCTGCAGGTCTAATTCTCCGTAATTTTTCTTGTCGGCCTGTGTAATCAATGGTATTTAATTTATGATGTCATATTTCATTCCACATAAAAGGTGAAGATCAAAGTGGTATTATTAATATCCAAATAGTGATATATGCAAAATAAAAAGGTGTTAATAATATATGGTGAATAAATAAATATATTTAAATTTAATATAATTGTCGATTATAATCTAGTTATGCTTATAGTTTAAAACCAAAATCGATACACTGAAAACGGATTTTTTGCAGCTGTAATGTACAAAATAAGGTCGGCCAAAAACGTCAAAAGAGCATTGTATTTATTATTAATATAATTGAGTTTCCAACCATTTGAATTTCACGCAGTCTGGACTCTGAAAAAATGTATAAATCGGATCTGAGTATAATTATATTTGCATTTATTTCAATATTTGATTTCGTAGAACAATTTGTTTCTTTTAAGAAAACATTTTAAATTTGTATTAAAATAGATTCGGCGAGGAATGAAGGAATGGTTCCCACTGGGGAGGTTTCACAGACCATATCGATTTGTACTTATTGTTCAACCAACAAAACACTCATTTATCCATTAGCAACAAAAGAGGTTAGAAAATTATTCATAGAAAACTTTTCCTTAAAGTCATCTTTCTGCGATTTCGTTGGGAGTATACATCCCACATCCCTCTAAAGAGTTTCCAGTAGCCTGGAGGAGTTGGGAGTAAAGTCAATGAAGCGATGGATGACACAGCGTGTCATCGGCGTAATTTGCAGCCTTGTCACTCCCTCTTCTACTCCTTACTCTGCGGTGTACCTCCTCTTGTTATTGGGAATATTAACGGTTTGTGTTACATGTTACAGCCTTTCGGCGACAGGAGCTGAGCTCAGCAGCCGCTTGGGAATTCGGACTCGGATCTGGAAAGTCTCAGCTGGTGGTTGTCTCGAGGTTAAGGTATTGTGGTTACTTGAGTTTTTATCAGATTTTCCGAGCAGAAGCGAAGCGTGCCAATGAATTTTAATAGAAACAGCAATTGCAATTGTCAATCTTCCTTCCTGTCTCCTTCTAGTTAAGTAATATATTCTTTTCTTCTAGCGCTTTCTTGACAGCTTGATAACAGTTCTATATATATCGATGGGAGGCATATTCGATGTTTCTAAAGCAATTATTCATAGTATTGTAGTAGATATATATATATATATATATATATGTACATTTAACTTCTATTTATTTTAAATATTGAAATACTTTTATGCTTTTACTTTATCTTTATACCCTTGCAGGGTATTATAATTTCAGTCAGAAGTTTGCAACGCAGTGAAGGAGACATCTCCGACCCTATAAAGTATATATATTCTTGATCAGCATCAACAGCCGAGTCGATCTAGCCATGCCCGTCTGTCCGTCTGTCCGTTTCTACGCAAACTAGTCCCTCAGTTTTAAAGCTATCTGAATGAAACTTTGCACTTAGTCTTCTATATACTTGCACTCGTACATATGTCGGAACGGGCCGGATCGGACAACTATATCTTATAGCTGCCATAGGAACAATCGGTAAATTTTTCGAAAAAAAAATTATAACTTTGTCAGTTTTCAATATATTTTCACCAAATTTAATATTAATTAATTAATATTAATATATTAATATTAATTATTATTCTAGAATTTCGATTTAAATTTCATGAAAATCGGACGACTATATCCTATAGCTGCCATAGGAACAATCAGGAAAATAATAGAGAAAATCATAACACAGTTGTTTCTCAACATATTTTCATCAAAATATGAGATTTGGCCATTTCGTTTTTAATTTTATAGTTCAATTGCAATCTGCAAGGGTATATAAACTTCGGCGAGCCGAAGTTAGCTTCCTTTCTTGTTTACAATATTATTGTACTCTACCCGAATGAAGTTACCACCTGACTGCTCGTCAAGAGAAGAATAATAATGTTTTTTGTGGGGTTAAAAGAATTGTGTGCCTTCAACAAAACCACAAGCCCATTTCAAGCCCCTGCCCGTACCGTCAGAGAACTCACCCCATCAAATAATTTACAATCATGTGTAAAGAGGATATACTTGAAAACTCGACATTGTGTCGAGTTGCGTTTCGCGGCGTTAATGAGGTGCCAGAGCTGTGCCTTTGCAGATTTTCCTAGTCAGATAAGAGGTTTTCAAGCGTAAAAAGCCTGACATTTTTAATTGAAAAAAAAAAGAATAAAATTTAACTATAGACTTTTAATGGGGTTGATGCATGACATGGTATTAAAGTTTTACTCTGCAATTACGGATCATAGCTACGACAGCTAATGATACATTCATTAGATTTGCATTAAGTGAAAATCGTACTAAAGCCATGATTTTTTTTTTTTAATTTACGGATGGTTCCTATTGCAGCTATATTAAGGACCTGTCCAATCTGCTCCTAAGACATACATATATACTAATGAGAACAGAGGGAAGACTATCTGAAACAAATTTTAAAACTATTTCGATTTATGTAATGTAATGTTTTTCCTTTTTCTCGAAATCACTTTTTGGGAACTTGCTATTTCAACGACTTGGCCATTAGACCTGAAGTCTTCGCATTGGAAAAAAGTAGTATCGGTTTTTATACCAAAAAATATCTGAGAGACAAGATGGACAGATTGGCATATAAATTATAGGGTTCAATGCGCGATCGAAATTTTAATACATTATATGCATATAAAAAGCTGCTGTTACGTGAATCTTATCCTCTCCACTTACGTAAAGAGAAACCTGGTTCTGCGGCTTTTAATCCTAATTTGAATCACATTTGAAATCAAAAATAATTATATATATATGTATGTTTAATAGGGAGAATTACCTTCTAATACCCCAAAACAATTCAGATGCATGAGATGAAACAAAAAAGAAAGGGAATATACAAATGAAGTACAATTTGATAATGAAAATAAACAAATAAATAAATAAAGTCGGACCATGCCCGTGGTCGGGTGACTTTGCTGGAATAAGGGAGGAAGCAAAGAGCGACTGGGCTGACTATGTCAAAGTAAACGAATTGAATAAATAAATAAGCAAAGACAACACAACATACGCCCAAAAATCAACAATACAAAACGAAGTGGGGGCAACGCAATGACGGAGAGCAAACAAAATAAAATAACGGAGTAAAACAATCAGGAAATTGTCCTTTGATCTTATTTCCACCTTCTTTTCTAGGCTTAAATCCAAAGCGTATTTTTTTATAAGAGCTTCCTTTGAAGCCCATTCATTACCCAAATACATAACAAGATACCCAAATAAAATCACCGAAAATGTTGTCAAACATAATCGAATGCAACGATTACAGTTACAGTTCCTATACAAAAATTTTGGATAGAGGCGGAAAGGAGACACAAGCTATTGTTTGTATCTGTCGTTTGATATCTTAAAACGATCAAATAAACCATGGTTTGTGCTAAATGTTTTGGTTTTGATATTTATACCCTTGCCGGGTATTATATTTTCAGTCAGAAGTTAGCCAGGCAGTGAAGGAGACCTCTAGCTCCGATCTAGCCATGTCCATCTGTCTGTCTGTCCGAGTATACGCAAAATAGTCCCTCAGAATAATAGTTTTCTATATATTCTCACGCCTACATAAGTGGGGGGGCCAGATCGGACTATTATATAATATAGTTGCCATAGGGACGTTCGGAAAACAAATAAAAACTTTGTCAGTTTTCCACATATTTCAATTTAATTTGAGATTTAGCCTTTTTATATTAATCTAGAATTTTGTTTTTAATTTTATGAAAATCGAACAAACATATCATATAGATGCCATTGGAACAATTGGGAAATTAATAAAAAACAAGAAAGGATGCTAACTTCGGCTTACCGATTTTAATGAAATTTAAATCAAAATTCTGGAATAATATTAAGTGGCCAAAGTTTGATGAAAATATGTTGAGAAACAGCGAAGTTAAAGTTTTTTTTTCAAAAATGTTGCCGATTGTTCCTACTGTTTCCGCTTTTTCTTATGGCAGCTATAAGATATAGTCGTTCGATTTTCATGAAATTTAATACGAAATTCTGAAACAAAAATAAATGTCCAAATATCAAACTTGGTGATTATATGTTGAAAACGGACAAAGTTATAATTTTTTTTCGAAAATTTTACCGATTGTTCCTATGGCAGGTATATGATATAGTCGTCCGATCCGGCCCGTTCCGACTTATGTAGGAGTGAGAGCATATAGAAGACTACCTGCAATGTTTCATTCAGATACCTGTAAAACTGAGGGACTAGTTTGCGTATAATCGGACAGACGGACGGACAGACGGACAGACGGACATGGCTAATATATACTTTATATGGTCGGAAATGTCTCCTTCACTGCGTTGCAAACTTCTGACTGAAATTATAGTTTACGGGTTTTTCAACATATTTTCATCAAATTTGAGAATTTTGTTTTTTATTTTATAAATCAATTGCAATAGTTTCCCTTTACTATTTTTCTTCTGTTGGTCTAATGAAAGTGAATGTGTGTGGTGCTTGTTCCATGTATAAAAAGTAGTACATACAAGTCTGCGACATTATTTCCAACACCGCCACTATAAACCACCTAAGGTGGGTAATGCCAAGCGTCGAAAGAGGTTATTATCCTTGCTGGCGGTTTTTAAGACCCAAGTTGCGTCTCAGACAGGCAATCCCTTTGTATTTTTTATTATTACGAACGCCTTTGACTCCAACTGATAAATAAATAACGAATGCAAAGGAAACCGACAAACACCCTTAGTGAAACGGCTAACCACTCGCATATGTGTATTATGCATATGTTGGGCTCACCTTTTTAAGATCCTGTCTCTTGACTGATTTAAAGCTATCCAAAATAGGCACAGGATATTTAATAGGAAAAGGAATATATTTCTTAAGTTTAAAGAGTAGCAGAACGACCAAAAGAGGGATTAAAACAGAGTTCAGCTCTAATTGGAGGTGGCATGGATGGTAACTTCACAACCTAAACCTACCTACCTAATTAGAGAATAAAAAGTCTTATCAAGACATACTATGAAATAATTCCAACTGAGTTATTCGCCCTGATATCTGCGTAGCTGCTATTATTTAAAAAAAAACATTTGCATTCTTGAAATAAGGTAAGTGTTGAACAGACTGCCGATTGCCGATACTAGCTGAATACAAAATACTCAACATTACCTTAAAAGTAGACAGAGTTGTACATGTGGAATTAAAAAAAGGTTCAAAAAAATGCTCACGCATTTTAATTGTTTGCTTAAAAAAGTATTTTATTATTTTTAGACACAAGTAAGTTTAATTATCAAATTCAAATTCAAGCTTTTAAGAACAAAGGAAGGCTGTTTAGGGTATCCGAAGTTTGTATACCCTTGCAGCTTGTTATACAACTGACAAAGTTATACTTTTATCTACAAATTTCCCTATCCTTTCTATGGCTGCTATGATATTCTTTCGATCCGGCCCGTTTCGACTTATATACGAGTGAGAGATTATAAAATACTATCTGCAAAGTACCATTTTACCAAAACTGAGAGACTAGCTTGTATAGAAAGGGACATGACAAGATCGACGCGGATGTTGATGCTGACCAAGAATATATATATATATACTTATAGGGTCGAAATTGTCTCCCTTACTGCGTTGCAAACTTCTAAAAATATTACAGCTTATTTTTATTAACCAAATATCATACCCTAGCAGGGTATTATAATTTTAGTCAGAAGTTTTCAACGCATTATACAAATATATTCTTGGTCAGCATCAACATCCGAGTCGATCTAGCCATGTCCGTCTATCCGACTCGCAAACTAGTCCCTCAGATTTGAATCTGAATTAAACTTTGCAGTAAGTCTTCTACATACTCTCACTCGTACAAATGTCGGAACGGGCCGGATCGGACAAATATATCATATAACAACCATAGGAACGATCGGAAAATTTGTAAAAAAATTATATTTTTGTCAGTTTTGAAAATATTTAAATTTAATTTTAGATTATTTTGATTATTTCAGAATTTCAGTTTTAATATAAAATCGGATGATAATCACATAGCTGCCATAGGATTACGATAGGGAAATGAATAGAAAAAAGGAATAACACAATTTCGCTGTTTTTCAACATTTTATCATCTAATTGGGGATTTGGCCATTTTATATTATTAAAGAAGTTCGCTTTTAATTTTATGTAAATGTCGGTTGACTTCATCATATAGCTGCCAAAGGGACAATTTAGAAAACAATATTTTCATATAATTTCAGATTTGACCATTTTTTAGCTATTTAGATTTGGTCCTCTATCTGTCATTTGAACTCATTTTAGGTAGAACCGCATTGAACATGATTCTGGGTATACCTCGAATATGCCCCTGCAAGTACATTACATTGTCGAATGTCGTTTAAATGGAGGAATGGCATATGTACATGATATTCGGATGTACATACAAATGAAAACATATCTACTCTTAATAAGTATGTATGGATGTGCGTGTGTTACTAGCATTCCAGTTATCCTCCAACCGTAACGCAATGCTGCCAAATACAATGGCAAATAGAGTTTTGACAGGGACAATTGGCTGCTGCTGAGACACGAGTGTAACGTAACGGTAAACAAAACCACCACTTGCGAGACATATCGCTGCTGCTGCAGGAAAAGGGGCGGAGCTTGAACGTTTATGTACAATTGTGTTGGTTGGACAATGCCCTTTCTTGCCATCATCGATTTCCGGAAGAAACAAAAAGGTTTTTGTTTTCTCCAGTATCTCTAGCAGGCGAGAAGGAGACAGCGCAACCGCAGTAAAAGAGCGAAAGAGAAACGCATGTCAGAGAGTAAGGTGAAAATATACGTTGCGAGAGCGAGATACTACCTCGTAATTCGTTAAACAATATGTATGAGAGCGAGAACAATAAAATCCACGCCCACACACTTATTCGTCCAAACAACCAACCGCTCAGCAGCGAGCTTATGAGTTCACAGGGTGGAAAGAGAGAGATGAGAGAAAGACACGCAAAAGAGAATCATGACAAACTGAAAAGCTGCCGCCAGCTTCACTCCAGCATCAGTTGCTCGGAATGCCTCGGCGGGAAATGGCTAAAGAATATTTTTGAACGGAATAAGAAATTTCTGCTAAATACCAAACGTCTTTTTAATTTCTCTCATCGATTGAATTTAAATTTCAATAACAAAACAAAACAAACGCGTAAATGTAAAGCTCTAAGTAGGCTTGGATTTGCACACACCTTTATTTAGGGGCGTGGCAATGTGCAGCCTTTTCGAAGAGAACCAAGAATTCTCTTAATTCGACGTGAGTGGGCGAATGAAAGTGCATAAAATACCTTACGTCTGTCCAATGCATGGTGAAACTACATATTTATATAAGGCGGTTTTCGCCACGATAACCTCTCTTTTTTTTGAGGACCGTACTATGCCATGTTAATCTATCTGTTTGTTTGGGAGAGAGGTGAAAATATTTACCGCCGCCAAAAGCTGATAAGACCGCCTTATATAATTGCATCCAGAACTAGTGAACATTCGCTTGAGAGAGGCTGTTACTCACTCCGAAGAGTACGGTTACGGTTACGGATACCGATACGGATACACGCGATTTGTCCATTGTCGCATCGCACTTCACTTGGTCTCTGGCCAATCAGGCGCAGTGACTGATTTTCTGGGGCCACATCCCCCTTATTTTAAACATTTTGTGCTGCAACGAGGATTGACTTACTTGTGTAAGGCATAACAGATGTACATATATATTCACTAAAATGTATATGTATATGCAGCTTATTTGTGGGAGTGAACAACAAATTTACCTTTCAAATCAAGCCAATCTTTATAGCCAATAAATTAACATTGTAATTAACAATACAATTTTGACTGAATTTCTGAAATAATAATAATAGGTCTGATCCTATAATTTGATGAAAATATGTTGAGGAACAGCCGAGTTATGATTTTTTCTATTATTTCCCTGATTTTTCAATGGAAACTATATTGATATAAGTAATAAATAAAGTAATAATGTTGAAAACTGAAAAATTTATAATTTTTCTTCGAAAGGTTTTCCGATTGTTCCTATGGCAGTTATATTATATAGTTATCCGATCAGGCCCGTTCCGACATATGTACGAGTGAGAGTATATAAAAGACTAACTGCAAAGTTCTATTTAGATAGCTTTAAAACTGAGGGTCTGTTTTTCTGTCCGTTTCTACGCAAACTAGTCCGACAGACGGACTTGGCTAGATCGACTCGGCTGTTGATGCTGAACAAGAATATACATACTTTATATGGTCGGGAGATGTCTCCTTCACTGCGTTGCAAACTTCTAACTGAAATTATAATACCCTGCAAGGGTATAAAAACATCGAAGCTGTGCTTTTCAGTTTTAAACATATTTTCATCAAATTTGATATTTGGAGATATTTTATTATTCTAGAATTTCGGGTTCAATTTAATGAAAATCGGACAACTATATCGTATAGCTGCCGTAGGAACAATCAAGGAAGTAATAGAACAAACCATAACTTTGCTGTTTCTCAACATATTTTCTTCAAACATGAGATTTGATCACTTAATATTATTCCAATTTCGACTTAAATTTCATGAAAATCGGATGCCTACATCCTATAGCTGCCATAGGAACAATAAGGGAAATAATAGAAAAAATCATAATATTTCCGACTATATAAAGTATATATATTCCTGATCAGGATCAACAGACGAGTCGATCTAGCCATGTCCGTCTGTCCATCCGCCTGCCCGCAAACGCAAACTAGTCCCTCAGTTTTAAAGCTATCTCAATGAAAAGATAGTCCATATACTCTCATCTCTACATAATTTAGAACGGGCTGGTTCGGATGACTATATCATAAAGCTGCCATAGGAACAATCGGAAAATCTTTCGAAAAAATATTATAAATTTGTCAGTTTCTAACATATTTTCATCAAATTTGATCTTTGGCGATATTGTATTATTCCAGAATTTCGTTAAATTTAATGAAAATCGGACGACTATACTGCCATAGGAACAATCAAGGAAATAATAGAAAAAATCATTACTTCGCTGTTTCTCAACATATTTTCATCAAATTTGAGATTCGGCCATTCATTATTATTTTAGAATTGAATTTCATTTCATTTTGAATTTCATAGTTCAATTGCAATCTGCAAGTATATAAACTTCGGTGAGCCGCAGTTAGCTCCTTTTCTTGTTTTCTATTATTTTCCGGATTGGTATATATATATATATATATTTGTATATATGACATAGTCATCCGATCCGGCTGTACATAAGTCAGGTATATAGAAGACTGCCTGCAGTGTTTCATTTCTGCAGGGTCTATAAACTGCTGATTAATTGTTATTGATGAATGGTACTACAGAGGAACTGCAGAATGATTGATGTATTAATTTACTTAAATTCTCCGTGAACATTCCAGATTTCTTAACAATATCTCGATCGCAAAATCCAGAAGCTCTGTTTATGGCTTAACAAAGGGCTGAAGGACTAATGTCCACCATTTTTAATTGAGATTTCCCATATTTTCACTTTTTTGCTGTTAAATCACTCTACTTTATATTAAGCTTAACTTATAAACTAATACTTACACTTTTTACATGCGGCCAACCTGGCTACAGATAGTTTCAATAACATAAAAAGGGAAGTTTACTTAGGGTGAACGAAATTTGTGTACCCTTGAAGTTTTCAATTGGATAATAGAATTATAGGAAATTACCAAATCTCATAGTAGATGAAAATTTTAATATTTTCGTTATTCAATTCATATTATCCATTATTTTTAATTGTAGCCCCATTACGACGGCATGACAGACATTGAACAGCAACAACATCTACAAAATGTCCAAAGATTACAGCAAGAAAGCTGTTTCCAGGAGTTGCATAACCAGCTGAGCAATCAGTTTGGCGCGTCGGTTCGATTTCCAGCACCACCTCCGCCGACCCCACATCAACATCAGGCCGGAGTCAATTCCGTGTCTTCCGGAAACTTGGTACCATTCCTTCCCGCTTTCTTGCAGCCACAGCCAATACCAAGCCAGACGCAACAGCACCTGTTACAGTTAATGCCGCCAGGACCTGGTCACCCGCAATATGATCCCCTTAGTGGACACAAAATGCCCTCCATGACACCAACAATGTGGTCCACAGCAGCGGTAGCGGCGGCGGCTCATATTCAGGCTGCTCTCGCGGCTGCAGCCGTTGCCGCGGCCTCCAATAATAATAATAATAAAAATGTTACAAAAACTAATACTAATAATAATAATATTGAGCAAGCAGCAAAAAGTATTGATCTCGAGGGCGGAGGAAAACGAAGAGGTGGTAATGGTAATGGATCATCGTTGGCCGCCATGTCCAGACCAGAGTCCCCGCAATATGAGAATCCCTATGCCATCTCCATCTCCTACAGTCACAATACACCGCCCGAGTCGCCAACGAATAACCGAGCTAACGAAAGTTCCAAGGTGGATAAACTCTGTGAATCGGTTCAAGACTCTGAAATGATGGAGGCACCACTGAATCTAACTAAGCCAAAGGTGTCACCATGCTCTTCGCCAACAAGTTGCCATCACCACAAAGAACATAGTCACCTTTATCACTGTGAAAGTCTGCCCACAACAGCCTGCCTTGTGTCTAGTCCGCCATTAAGCTGGCAACCAGGACATCATTATAACGAAATAGAGTCGTCTCTTATGAAAAGTCATGTATGTTTTATTTTTAAATTACTTAAGATTAAGAAAATACGTGATTATTTTGATTTTTAATCTCAAATTTTTGAGCATACATTCCTCTACATTTATAGCCCCATTCCATTATCACAACTTTAACGTAAACCGTTAATCCGGATCTTTTAAAAAGTCTTTATCATGAGGCTCTCAAATATGGGGCAAAAAGCCAGCTCGGGAAAAACGATATAACTTTGCATTACATAAATATATTTGTTTGGTCTTCATGATTCATTATTATTTTGTGCATCTCTTTTCAGGGCCGAGGAGGTTGGAATAATGCCGTTGGTGGATCACGGACAATGCGCTTAAGTCGAGATTCCATTAACAGTTGCGGTACAAATTCAGAAAGATCAACAGCTTTAGATCCCGACAATGTCAATCTTGGACAGTCTATAGTTCCACCGCCGCCGCCGCCACCGTCGACATCTTCATCATCACTGCCACCGAGGCAGGGCAGCAATGGACATAGTCACGGGCATAGTCATGGACACAGTAAGCCGCATATTAAACGACCGATGAATGCGTTTATGGTTTGGGCCAAAGATGAAAGACGAAAAATATTGAAAGCGTGTCCAGATATGCATAATTCGAATATATCCAAGATTTTGGGGGCTCGTTGGAAGGCCATGTCAAATGCCGATAAGCAGCCGTATTACGAAGAACAATCCCGTCTCTCAAAGCTCCACATGGAACAGCATCCCGACTATCGTTATCGCCCGCGGCCCAAGCGAACCTGTATTGTTGATGGAAAAAAGATGCGTATATCGGAATATAAGGTTTTAATGCGTAATCGACGGGCCGAGATGAGGCAACTTTGGTGCCGAACGGGCAGCGTTGGAGGAGACTCGAGTTCGGGTCATGCCTGTACCGATCCCGGAGAGGGAGGACCAGGACCCAATGTACACGCGGCGGCTGCTGCCGTTGCCGTAGCCGCATATCATTTGCAGGATGTTGGCCACGTAGTGCCGCCTTCTTCGCAGCAACTTTTTTATCCTCCGGAAAGCTTATCACCTTCGGGATTTTCGTCCTCGGATGACGCTGAGTTTGCGTCCACACAACGTGAATTATTGGACGATTAAGATTGCTTAGGATTTAAAGACATAAAGTAAAGCTCGAAGCAGCGTAATCAATAAAGTAAGGCAACTTCGGGAAGCCGAAGAATGTATACCCTTGCAGATTGTAGTATAATTTTTAAAAATTTGATTGTATTCGTAAATCCAGGAATTTTCAAAACATAAAAATAAATCATATCTTGGAGTATGTTAAAGGCTCTCTTTGGACGTTCCGACTTAAATCGTAAATACATCGGCTATATACTTAGCGGTGTGGGGAACTACTTCAATTTTTGATTCCCTGCAAGGGTATAAAACCTCTTCGTGTTTTTAGTCAGCAGTTGGTTGATTTGTTCTTATTTGAGGCTTTTTTGTTGCGCTCTTTCGGTTGAGAAAATTTCTTAAATTTTAAAAATCGTGTGAAGAATTTGAGAAGAATAACTGAAGAGAAATAATAGAATTTAATTCATCAGCTTTTGTAAATATAATAAGAACGATTTAGCTATTTAAGTTTCAGTTCAAGTGCCATTACGTATATATATGTATGTATA
This sequence comes from Drosophila truncata, assembly GCA_008042515.1. Lineage (NCBI taxonomy): Eukaryota > Metazoa > Arthropoda > Insecta > Diptera > Drosophilidae > Drosophila > Drosophila truncata. The sequence continues at coordinate 2,913 of VNJQ01006888.1, read as the reverse complement.
TATATATATATATATAGTACATATAGTTAATTTGTGACAAACCATATACTTGCAATTTTTGTGCCATTTTACATATGCACCAAAAATGCTGTTAGCCATAGACAAAATAATAATAAATACTATATTAACCCAATTTCTGCAATACAGAAAATTATAAGATACTAGTTTGTAATCGTTTATTATTTTTAAAATATATGAGGAATAAAACCTAAATAGTATTTTTTATTTTAAAACTTTTGCCCAACCTTCTTCAAAATGCAAATAGAATAGGTATATGCGCATCACCTTAAGATGCTGTATAAAATATATGATGGGTAATTAACACATTCTACTTTTTTTATTTTGAGAATAGTTAGATAAATCATTTACTAATTTTCAAACAGTTTAAATAAATATTTTCTTTTAACATATGTGTACAAAAATTATTGATGCATATGTACTTATTTACAATGACATATTTATATTAGGACATTCTTAATTTGTTGTAGGATGTTTTAATAACAAATTAATAAACTTTATAGTATTCCTATATTTCGACACTAAGCCCTTTTTTTCTATTAACACATCGCTTTTTATAGACGCTTGGCTATCCGAGTGTAACCTTACCTTGGTCTTCTTTTGTCTTGCTGTATTGAGTCTTGCTACCTCCTGCTCATCTTGGAGCTCTCCCTTCCAGTGGACGTCCTTAGCCTTATTGGTTGCACTCTCGCTCATGACATGTGACTTGGCAATAGTAGCTTATCTTCGTCCATCTAACATGTTGGTTGAGATACTAGCTCGTCCTTGTCCAACTCTGCCAGCGTGTGGGGTTTAGCCATTCCCACGAGGTCTGAAGCAGCGCGTTGGTTTTCTATTATCATCAATTGCTGCGTTCACCAGAACAAAATGGATCAGCGATCACTGGATGGATCAGTAATCAAGTTGTTCTGGTTAACGCGTGTGATACATTTTGCCGCCTCAAAAATAATCGGCCTATCGTTATTTTTCTGCTTTATTTCATCCTATTTCAGCACTGTACACTTTATTCGTGCATACAAAAACGCAATAATAAATGCATAAATAAAAAACAGTTCATTTAAATTAAGTAATTATTCAATACGACTGAGGTTACCACGGGTTTAATTTCTATTATTCTTTCCGATACTACAACCATCGATAAAATCCACCAGTACTATATTTTGGCGCTCCCTTTTTGCTGATCATTCTGGATGAAATCCTGCAAAATAATTAGGGATGACACCCACTATCAATAGAAATCCATCACTGATCAGTGATCATGTTGTTCTGGTGAACGCAACCAATCATAATGGATTTCTATCGATAGTTCTGCTGAACGCGTGTGATCCCTGATCATGATTCAAGATTTTAGTCATCATGATCACCAAAAAAGGATCGTAAAAATAGTCCACTACTTTTTCGCGATACTGATGGATTATATCGTTGGTTGAAGTATCGAAAAGAATAATAAGAACGTAACCAAAGGAAAAAATAATTATTAGTAATGAAAGCAGTGGTCAGTCATTATAAATACTTAATTTTAACAAACTGATAATTATGTATATAATTATTATTATGTTTTCGTAAGCAAGAATGAAGTGTTCAGTGCTGCATTAAAATGAAATAAATTTGACAGCACGCCTTTTCAATGAAATAGGGCACCACATTCACCAATAAATTATTTTATGAGGTCTCTGGTCAAAAACTATTACTTGGACATTTTTAGGAATATTTTAAAATGTCCCCAGTTGCTTTTCAATTATGGTTACCTGTTGTTTATTTCAATTATCTTATAAGCAAATTCAAATCAATGTTGGCGGGAAGCAGGAAGATAACGATAGGTTCCAAGCCGATGTTTTTTGAGACGGCGTAATGATCATACGCGTTCACCAGAACAACATGATCACCGATCCCTGAGGGATCAACCATTACTAATAATTAATTAAAATTAACAAAAAAAAAACAGCTTATAAAACATATATACAACAGTATTATGTTTCTTTTTAGTTTAATTAATTTGAATGTTAAACAACGTTACGCAAAGTATTGTGAAAAGCGTAAATGACTGCTTAGCGTCTTTAGCCTTAAAATGTATTTCTTACCTAATTTAACTAAATGATTTAAAAAAATTCCACAAAAACAATATTGCAAATAAAAAAATATTTTTTTAAATTAATTTTTTTTGTGACCGCAACATATGTACGGAAAATGTGCATTTTCCAATATTGTTATATTTTTATAAAACAAATTTGGTATGTCACTAACTTTATGTGGCTACAACGAATTAAATTTTTATTCTTTTTTGCACCCCCTCTGGAAACACCAAACGATAATCTCCTAACGCCACACACTTTTTTAGTAATTTGTTTTCGTGTCTGGATACCGACCTTTAAAACGGCCGCTCACGAACAGCTGTTCTCAACTATTTGCCTCTCGCTCTCTCTCACGGCTTAAGAACGGTGTTCGTGTCTGGATACTGTGCTTAAAACAGGCTGTTCTCAACCCTATGCCTCTCGCTCTGTCTCTTGCAGTTCCTTTATATATTTCGAATTATGGATCGATCCATGAACAAAAATGCGTGGAAACGTCGAATTTAGTTTATAAGAGTAAATTCAGCTTATATAATTTAGTTTTATAGAGTTTATAAGAGTAAATTCAGTTTATATAATTAAATTAAGGCAGAGGAAAATACAACATTTTTGGATTTGGGCAATTATATTAATTTGCGAAGATGAGGGGAGGACCTGAAAAGGAATAATAAAAATATAAATAATAAATAATTAAGCCTGAGCTTGCTCTTTCCTGAACCGGACACCGATTCATCCATGCTAATTAAAACCCACATTCAAATATGCTGTTTCCTTGTACAGGTGTTCTAGATTGCTGTTATATTATCACATTTGGGAGCTGTCCAGT
>VNJQ01006887.1:0-47574 GCA_008042515.1 Drosophila truncata | reverse complement strand
ATTAAGTTATAACTTTATAGGGGAATTCTTATGTATAACAGGAGCAATAATTAAACATCCAGTAATAGGGGTATTAACAGCATCTTCAGTTTTATTATCAGCTTGTTATCAAATGAAATTAACAAATAAATTAACTTCAGGTACATTCTCTAAATATTTACATGTAACTTATGATTTATTATATAGAGAACATTTTATTTTATTCTTTTTAGCTTTACCTACATTAGTTTTAGGTATTGTTCCAAATTTTATAAGTAATATTTTATATTTATCTTCAAATGCTTTAATTTATTCAATAGTTATATAAAATATTATTTTAATAATAAATATATATATATATATATATATAATATATAATAATATATATATAATTAATGTTTAGTGTTGAAGGTCAACAAGTTAATTGCAAATTAATTTTAAGTGAGTTCGATTCTCATCTAAGCATAAGGAGTTACTAAATATTAATATAGTTTTTCGCATTAGGTGGAAGCGAGTATATATAGGAAATGTCATTGTGGTGGAATTGGTAGTCACAATACACTTAAAATGTATTGCTTTTTCAAGCGTATAAGTTCAAGTCTTATCAATGACAAAAATGAGTCGTTCTGTTCTATTCCTTTTATTAGGATAAAGGTAAACGACTCTTGTAATGAGTCGTAGACTAATAGGTAAGTCACTTGCATTTGGGGCAAGCTAATAATAGTTCGAATCTATTCGATTCAAAATTAGCTAAAAATGTAATAATCTGTCTGTTTGTGCCAGGAGAGGATAGATGCTAAAAAAAATGGGAAAATAGTTTAAATGGTAAAACGTTTGACTTTTAATCAATTTATATTCGGTTCAAGTCCGGTTTTTCCTAAAAAAAAAATGGTAAATATAATTTAATCGGTTAGAATGAATACTTGTGGCGTATGTGATCTGAGTTCAAGTCTCAGTATTTACCCTAAAAAAAAGAGAGAGATATCCTTTGTAGGATAAAAAAAATACAAAAAGTTCCCGCCCACGCTGCGCGTGGGCAGATTAATATAGTTTAATTGGTTAAAACGGTTGCCTCATATGCAATAGATGTTAAGTTCGAGTCTTTCTATTAATAAAATAAGAACAATTTGTAGTAAAAAAATAATAATTATATATATAAAGGTATAAGAATTATAAATGTAAAAAGGTAAAGAAAAAGATGATAAAAAAAATAATGAAATATATAATATTATATGGAATAAATAAAAAAGTTTCTGCTCCCACACAAAGTGCAGAGGTAAATAATAAAAATTTAATAAAAAGAGAGATAATAAGATTATTAGAATTAATAAATATAAGAATAAATAAATTAATAAATAATATATTATTATCAAGAAAAAGATTATTATCAAGAATAAATAAATTAGAAAAATTAAATCATATAAATGATTATAAATTAATAAGTTATAATTTTAATAAAAATAGTATGATAATAAAAAGTATATTAAGTAAATTAATAATAAAATTATTAGAAAATATAATAAATGGAGTAGATTTAAAATCAGTCCCCGCACCACGGAGTGGTGCAGGTAAATTATTATTATCAACAGCTCCAGTTGTAACAGGTACAGAAGCGGGAGGAAATATAATAATAAGTAAACCAGTTATAAAAGAGAATTTAAATGAAGTAAATATATTATTTTATTATTTTATACCAAATAATAAATCATATAAATATTTTAGTAGAATAAATATGTTTTTAAATAAAATAAAAAATTATAAAGAATTAGTAAAATTTAGTAAAAATTATAGTAAATCTTCATATATATTACATGATAAATTAATAGTTTCAAATATATTTAATAATATAATAAATAATAGAAATAATGTAAAATATATAAATAAAAATGTAAAAAATTTAATAAATGATTTAAATAATAATTATAATACTAAATCAATATTATTATTAAAAAAATCATTAAGTAATAATTTAAATAATATAAATAAATTACCTAGTAAATTATTAATAAATAGTACATTATTAAATGTATCTATTTTAAATAAAAAAGTACCTACAGTACTTAAAGATAATGAAAATAAAGAATTATTAAATGATAATAATAGTATTATTAATAATAATATTTTAAGTTTATTAAATAATAATTATAAAAAAAATGGAAATAATTTAATAAATAATATTTATAAAAATGTAATAAATACAAATAAATTAGTAATGATAAAAAAATGTAATATACATTCAAAAGTAAAATTAGAAAGAAAAGATTTAGTATTAAATTATTTATTAAAAAATGAAATAATAAGTAAAAAAATAGAAAAAGTTCCTTCATACGGAGTATTTAGTGATACTTCTTCTGAAAATATAGATTTATTAAAAATAAATAAAATAAATGATAAAACAAATATATATGGTTATATGGTAAGTTATATAGATATATTATTAGGTAATATAATAAATAAGAATAATAAATCAAATGATATAAAAATGATAATAAGTAAATATTTTGGATTAAAAGAAGTAAATATTTCAGGAATAAATTTAAAATATGAATTTAATAATCCAGAAATATTATTAAAATTAATAAGAAAAGGAATATCAAAAAGAAAAAGAACATTATCACGTATGTTTAGATTTAGATTAAAAAATAGAATACCTTTATTAAATGATAAAGGAATATTAAAAAATAAAATATCAAATAATTTATTAAAAAACTTATCTTTAAATAATAATATATTAAATGTAGAATATAATATAAAAAAAGTTTTATTTAATTCAATAAATATAAAAAAAAATATAAATATTTATAATGATATAAAAGATTATTATAATAATTTATTAATAGATAATGATAAAGATTTAATTTTAAATAATGAAATTTTATATAAAAATATAGTTGGTTGATCTTTATTATTAAAAGGTAAAGTAGGAGCTAGAAAAGGTAAAAATAGATCAAATAGAATATTAATGACTAAAGGTTCATTTAAAAATAATAATTTATATATTTATAATATTTTAGAAGATAATTCAAATAATAATGGTTATTCTAAAGATAGATTAAAATTAAATTATATTAAAAATAGTAATTTTATTTCATATATGGATAAATCAACTAATAATGGTAAATTAGGTTTAACATTAAAAGTGAATATTTTATAAAAAAAAAAAATATATATATATATATATATATATATATTATATAATAATATATATACAATAATGGAAAATCAAAAAGAAAAAAGATAAGGAAGGGTTTTTTCCTAAAAAAAAAAATGTAGATACTAAACGAAATGGAAGTTAATAATGTATATATAACAGATAGAGACCGAATGGTTAGGTGCCTTTTTTGGGTAGAGGAATTAGTTAGTTCGATTCTAGCCTATCTGAAGTATGCTCTTTTAGTTTAATTGGTTAAAACATATTACTTCTAATAATATAATTAACGTTCGACTCGTTAAAGGAGCTAAAAGAGTTCCCGCCCGCACTTTGTGCGGGCAGGTAAAAAAGGAAAAAAAAGAAATAATATAATAATAAAGAAAGGAATTTAGTTAAATGGTATAACATCAGATTTACACTCTTAAGTTAATGGTTCAACCCCATTAGTTCCTATAAATATATATAAAAAAAGAGTGCCCATCCGGGGTATGAAAATATATAATAATAAAAAAAAATGAATTTAATAAAAAAAAAGAGTATGATGTCGGCTCAGATTAAGCGTTATCTAAGGACATAATACATGCGAATTTAACAATATTAATGTAAAAATATATTAATATAGTAGTGTAAAGGTGAGTATAGTATTAAAATGTGAACTATTGAGATATATGAAATATATATGAAAAGTATATATCTTTATTGATATATAAATAATAAAGGAGTAATCCGATGATAGTCCAGTTAATATTTGGAATAGGTAGTAGGATAAAATAGAGAGATTAACCTAGCCATAGATCCATAGTCAATAATGAAAGTTATAATGACCACATTGATCTTGAATAAGGTCAATATAAAAGATGTAATATATAAAATATATATTGCATATAATACAGCAGTAAGGAATATTAGACAATGATCGAAAGATTGATCTAGTTACTTAGAAAGATGAAGATTATAAAAATAATAAAAAAAAAATAATAATGAAGAATATAAAATCAATATATATATAAAAGAATAATGATGATTATATATATAGAAGTCTTAACCAAAATTAGTGCCAGCAGTTGCGGCTAAACTAAGGAGGCAAACGTTAATCATTAATGGCTTAAAGGATCCGTAGAATGATATAGTAAAAATACATATTAGAGTTAAATTGAATAATTATGAAAAATTATATTGAGAGATGAAATGTGTGGAAAATAATTAGACAAATAAACGTGAAGATAAAATTAAAAATTTAACTGACATTGAGGGATGAAGGCATGATTAGCAAAACGGATTAGATACCCGAGTAGTTCATGCAGTAAACGATGAATACCCCCTAAAGGGGAAGCGAAAGCTAAAGTATTCCGCCAGGAGAGTATAGCTTCAAAGTTGAAATCCAAGACAATAGACGGTTACAGTTGTAGGCAGTGGATTGTGTTTTTTAATTCGATAATCCCCGAAAATCTTACCATTATTTGAATCCCATATAAAAAATTATATGGTGACAAATGTTACATCGTTGTTTAAAGTCTGTGCTTTAAGGTTATGATTAACTTCATAAACAGACGAAAATCCGAATCTATAAAAAAATATAGATAATAATTAATTTAATTAATAAAATTAATAATAAAAGGAACTACAACAAATCCTGATGACTTTAATATAGTGGGCTAAAGACGCAATACAAAATTGATATATAAAATTAAATAAAATAATAAATAAAATTATATAAAATAATAAATAAAAATGGAATATCAAATATATTTATAGAAATATATATAATGTGGATTAATCTCTGAAATTCGAGATTATGAAAAAGGAATTGCTAGTAATCATAATTCATTAAGTTATGGTGAACTTCCTTTCTGTTTCGTACTAATTACTCATCATTCGCTTGAAGTTTATCTAAATATTAAAAATATAATATATATAATATATGTTCTATATTATAATATATTATAATATATTATATACTCAGTTAGAAAATGACTAGTGAGAAGTTGAAATACAGTTATCGTTGAGGAATCAGCGGTGGGTGGTAAAAATTAACTAATATTATCATATTATTCATTCATATATATATATATATATATAAAGGTCTATAGTTTAATTGGTAAAACAATAGCCTTCAAAGCTATCTTTAAGAGTTCAAGTCTTTTTAGACCTGTAAAAAAAAGTTTACCAGTACCCCAGGAGAGTCGGGGGCAGTGAAAAGAATATAACCTATATTAATATAAAATATATTAATATAAAGGAAACTTAAAAAATTTCTAAAATAGAGAAAGTCATTCACGCACTGCGTGCGTGGGACAGAAAAAAAGAATCTTAATGAAAATTAAGAAAAAAAAGAAAAAAGAATTTATAATTTTTATAAAAAAAAAGAAAAATATAAGAAATGATTGCTTATAGAAAAAGACAACCGTATATAAGTTTAGTAAATAGTTATTTAATAGATTCACCTCAACCAAGCTCAATAAATTATTGATATAATTTAGGAAGTTTATTAGGATTATGTTTAGTAATTCAAATAGCTTCAGGAGTTTTCTTAGCAATGCATTATTCATCACATATTGAATTAGCATTTGACTCAGTAGAGCATAAAATAAAACATCTCGATATAATGTGCTCTTTAAACTTTACTATATGCTGGGAACTTCTAAAGTTTTATTTACCATAAAAAAAAGGTAAAAATAATAAAAATGTAACAATGGACAATCAGCAGGAAACCAAATATGAAAAAGATAAAGTAGGATAATCCCTATTTGTAGTGGGTAATATACCAGTTTGGGATCCTCAGAGACTACATGTAAAGTATTATAATATATTATAATAATGATATAGTCCGTTATTTATAGAAATATAAATAGTATTAGCCTATACACTGTCTTATTAGGGATGGGTACTAGGTAGGTAGTCATATATTAAATCCCCGGGTTTTATATGATATAAGAGATTATGAGAGATGTGAATTTAGGGTGATTAATAAGATATATCCATGCTAATGGAGCATCATTTTTCTTTGGATGTATGTATATACATATAGGTAAAGCATTATACTATGGATCATATCGTAAACCAAGAGTTTTAGTATGAATAGTAGGAGTAATAATATTAATAGCAACAATGGCAACAGGATTTATGGGTAAAAAAAGCAGTAGCCCAAAATTATTATATAATATATATAAACAAAAAAATTTAAATAAGTTCCCACCGGCACTTGGTGTGGGGCAGGGAATGAGAATATTAAATATAGGACAAGTATGAAGAAGAAGTTTTAGTACAAATAATGTATTAAAAAAAGATTTTGTACCTGAGAAAGATTTATGTTCTGAAAAAGTAGGATTAAAAAATAAATTAAATAAAAACTTAGAAGATATTTTTAATGAAATAGGTATAATACCTGAGATATGATGAGAAAATTTAAATGATAATAAAGTAGTAAATGAAATAAGAAGTGAATTAAAAGGAAAAAGTGGTATTTATATAATAATAAATAAAGTTTCAAGACAATATTATGTAGGTTCAGCTCACACTAATCATTTATATACTAGATTTCGTAATCATTTAATAGGATCAGGGAATAAAGGAAGTGTAATATTAAAAAAAGCAGTAAAAAAATATGGTATAGAGAATTTTGTATTTGGAATATTAGAATTTTATCCTTTTGAAGTAAAAATTTATAATAATAAAGAATTATTTGCTTTAGAAACGAGTTATATATCTTTATTAGCTCCAAGTTATAATATAATGCTTGAAGCAGGTCAATTTTTTGGATTTAAAAATAAAGAAATAAGTATAAATAATGATAAAAATTTAATTAATTTAAGTGTATTAAATGAACGTAAGGAATTATTAAATAAATTAAGAAATAAACATTTAGAAGAATATAAATTAACTCGTAAAATAAGAACAGATTTTTCATTATCTTCTGAAGGATTAACTAATATAAAAAAAGGTAGAAATAAAAGAATATATTTATCTAATAAAATATTAAGTGAACAAGAAATAATAGAAAATAAAGGATATCTTTGTTGATTTAAAAATGTAGATACTAGTGCTCATTATTTATGTTGTAGTAGAAAAACAATACAGCGTGCTTTAAATTTAGGATTTATATATATACCAAATGTTTTTTTACCTTTATTAAATAATAATCATATACATAATAATAATTCTATAATTGAATATATAGATAAATTAAAATTAGTTGATTTTCATTATAAGGATAGAAAAAATAGATCTTTAAAAATAAAATCAACATTAGAAAATATAAATGAAAATGTTTTTACTAAAATTTATATTAATGGATATTTAGAAAGAAATTTAAATTATTAAGACTACTAGAAAGAATTTTTTATTTATATAAATTATATAGTGATAGTCTATTGGAATTATTGATTAATAATCAATACTATTATTAGTAACTTTTATAAGAAATAATAATAGAAAAATTTATAATTATAATAATTATAATATATATATAAAGAGAGAGAGATATATATATATAGGCGATACTAGTGAAAACGATCAAAGTTTGTAAATTTAATAGATCGTCGGTTATATAAAGAATCGCGACAGACTGGTCCACTGGTAGATAGTTTATAATTTATACAAGGTTTAAAAGTCTATATAAAAAAAAATAATTAAATAAGTATAAATTATATGTTATTTAATGCACAGTCGAGTAAATTTAAATTTGATCCGCACTTGTTCATACTGCCTTGTGTATGGGCAAATGTCTCATTGAGGTAAAGAAAATGCCTTAGATGTAGTAAAATGTGATGAAGTAAAAGTCCCCGCCCGCACAAAGTGCGGGGCAGAAAATAGTTATAAGTGTACTTCTCGTATTGATATAAATAATTATACAGGACCTTTAAATATAGATATTATGTCTATAATATATGGTTCATTATTAGGAGATGCTCATGCAGAAAGGAGAAAAAGTGGTAAAGGAACAAGAATATCATTTTATCAAGAAGGAAGTCATTCAGCATATTTATTTTATTTACATAATTTGGTAAGTAGTTTAGGTTATTGTAATACAAATATACCAAAAATACAAACTAGATTAAAAAAAAATGGAGATATTAGGAAAATAATAAGATTTCATACTTGAACTTATGAAAAATTTAATATTATACATGATGAATGATATGATAAAAATAATAAAAAGATAGTTTCTAGATCAATATATAATTATTTAACACCTTTAGCATTAGCAATTTGGATAATGGATGATGGAGGAAAAGTAGGTTCAGGATTAAAATTGGCAACTAATAGTTTTATATATGAAGATGTTTTGTATTTAAAAGATATTTTATATAAAAAATATAATTTAAAATCTGAGATACAAAAAACAGGGGTAAAAAATCAATATCATATTTATATATGAAAAGAGTCTATACCTGATTTAGTAAAAATAGTAAATCCTTATATTATAAAAAGTATGAAATATAAAATAGCTATTGATTAGTAATCATATATTACTATATAGTATTATATTAATAATATATATATTATATATATATTATATATATTTATGTTAATAAATAATTAGAAATAAATATATTAAAATATAATGCAACATTATTGAAAACGGTCAAAGTTATCGATTAAGTAATAAGACCGTAGGTAAATTATTTTATCTCTACAGAGTGGTTCAATAATGGGTATCTGAAATGATGCTTAATGTGCACTCGAATATAACTTGTATACATATGTGTATATAACACAAGGCTTATTTTTTTTTTTAAAGTACTAGCATTCATAATATGAGTATAGTTATTTTTATAAAAACTTAAAAAAGGTAAACATATTTATAAAATAAGTACAGGGTATAGTTTATGTTAATCAAAAAGCCCCCCACACTATGTGTGGGGGGGGGAGGACAATAAAAAGAATAAACTATATTGTTATATTGGCAACAGTTATAACTAACTTATTATCAGCAATACCATTTATAGGAGCTGATATAGTTCCGTTCATATGAGGAGGTTTCTCAGTAAGTAATCCAACAATACAAAGATTCTTTGCATTACATTACTTATTACCATTTGTATTAGCAGCATTAGTAGTATTACATTTAATAGCTTTACATGTACATGGATCATCAAATCCAATAGGAATAACAGGAAATATGGATAGATTAAGTATGCATCCATACTTCATCTTTAAAGATGCAATAACAGTATTTGTATTCTTAATTTTATTCTGTTTCTTTGTATTCTTCTCACCAAATACATTAGGTCAAGGATGGCCCATATTAATAAAGTATCCTTTTGCACTTTGTGCAGGACAAATTTTATTAATATTGCAATGTGCTATATGCTGGAAATATTTAAAAATAAAAAATTATTATAAAACTATATATATAAGAGGTTTAAAAAATAATATAAAAAGAATTGTAAATCCCATAATAGTAAAATATTATAATAATGAATATAATCAGCAGATAACGAAACTTTTAAAAATAATTAAAAATAATTATAAGTTTTTGTTTACACTTAATGTGGGACAGTTAAAAAATGATTTAAAAGAAGTAGGAATTTCAGAGACTACACGCACACAAAAATATTTATTAAAAAATAATGAACAAAGGAATGAAAAATTAGAGAATTCTTCAATTATCTTTAATATGAATGTAGATAAAAAATTTAATGAATGATTAGGAGGATTAATAGATGGAAAAGGAAGTTTTAGAATAACTAAGAAAGAAAACAGTAATTGTGAAATAATAGTAGGGATAGAAGATATAAAAATGTTAAAATTAATTCAAAATAAATTAGGAGGATCAATAAAATTAAGATCAGGATCAAATTCAATAAGATATAGATTACAAAATAAAGAAGGAATGAAAAAATTGGTATTAGGAGTAAATGGAAATATAAGAACAAGTAAAAGATTAGTTCAATTTAATAAAATATGTATATTATTAGATATAGAAATGAAAATACCATCAAAATTAACAATAGAAAATGGATGATTTAGTGGATATTTTGATGGAGTTGGAATAATAAAATATAATATTTTAAATGAAATATTAAAATCTGAAACTAATGAAATTATAGAATTAATTATAAGTGTAAAAAATAAATATTTAGTAGATATAGAAGAATTTAAAAGAGTATTTGGAGGTATAATAAAATTTGAAAAAGGTCAAAATGGATATTATAAATGATTTATAAAAAAAGAAGAAGATCATAAAAAATTTTATGAATATATAAAGAAATATACTTTAAAATCTAATAAAGGACAAAGAATTTATTTAATCCCTAAATATTATAAATTATGTAATTTGAAAGCTTTTAATAAAGAAGATGAGATTTTATATAAATCTTGATTAAAATTTTCAAAAAAATGACATTCTTATTCATATAAATTTTAATAAATATATATGAAGATATAGTCCAAAAAAAGTCCCCGCACTTTGTGCGGGGCAGAAGAATATTAATATATAATTAAAGCATCCAGATAATTATATACCAGGTAATCCATTAGTAACACCTAAAAAAAAGATCTAGGAAATCTTAAAAAAATTCCGAAACCGGGATAAGCACGTGGGTAAAACTATCAAACTACGGGAACACCTTAAAGCTTATATCACCAAGCTATAGTGGAAACATTATAAGTGGCTGAAGTAATTACTCAGGTATGGTAACAGTATATAAGATTTCTGAAAAGAAAATAGGCAATCGCGTATCTAAGTCAAATGGGATTTATTGAGATTCATTTGTAAAAGAGCAACGAGTATACGGTAGTTATCATAATGAATTATGATTAAGATGTATTCTAAATTATTCTTGAGAGAGAATAAAAAAATCAGAATCCTTTCTAACCTTTATATGAATTATAAAATAAAGTATGATAAATCTGATAGGGACCAGTAGCGTCAATCGTTCCAGAATGATATTTATTACCATTCTATGCTATATTACGTTCAATTCCAGATAAATTAGGAGGAGTAATAGCAATGTTTGGAGCATTATTAATATTATTAATATTACCAATAACAGATAGAAGTTTATATAGAGGTTTAGCATTTAAACCAATATCAAAATTCTTCTTCTGATTATTTGTATTTAACTTTATATTATTAGGAAATTTAGGACAATTACATGTAGAAGTACCATATATTCAATTAGGAGTAAATTGTACAGCTTTCTACTTCTCATATTTCTTAATAATAGTACCAGGTATTTCAACATTAGAAAATATCTTATTCTATTTAGGTAGAATAAATAAATAATATATATATATATATATATATATTATAAATATATAAAGGAGGAGGTAGGAAAAAAAAATAGAAGAGGTAGGAGGAAAAAAAAAAAGAAAAAATGTTAGCAGTATCAATATTAATTTTTGTAATATTAACAAGTATAATAGAAAAAAACAACGAATGTAAAAAATGATTAAAAAGAGTATGCTTAATAAGTTTAATAAGTGTATTATTAATAAATTTAAGTATAAATTCAACAGAAATATTAGTATTAGGACATTCTTTATATAATAGTTTATTATATATAGATAGTTTAAATAATTATATGATGGTATTAATATTATTAGTAGGGATAGTATATATGTTATTATTATCATGTAATATAACAACAATAAAAGTATTAGATCATATAATTCAAATAAAAGAATCATTAGGATTATTAATATTATTTAATATGTTAGGATTAATATTATTAATATTAGTAAATGATTTAATGGTATTATTTATAGTAATAGAATTACAATCATATTCATTATATTTAATAACATCAGCATATAATTCATCAAGTAATAGTGTAAAAAGTGGATTATACTACTTTATAGTAGGAAGTATAGGATCATTTATAATATTAGATGGGACAGTATCAATATATGAAGAAATAGGATTAACAAATATAGAATTAATATCATTATGTTTAAATTATATAAATATATATGATATATTAATAATATTATTTGGATTATTTATAAAAGTAGGATTAGCACCATTTTATAGTTATTCAATAGTAATTTATACATTAGCACCAACAATAGTAACTTATTATATAAGTTTACTTCCAAAATTAAGTATATTAACATTAATATTAAGTTTAGTAAGTATAATAAATTTAGTACATACAGATAGTAGTAGTAATATAATAAATATAATAAGCTTTATAATATTAATATCAATGATAATAGGATCAATAGGAGGAGTAAATGTAATAAGAATAAAAACATTATTAGCTTATAGTAGTTTATTAAATGTAAGTTATATGTTATTAGCAATAATAGCAAGTAATGGATATTCATATATAGGATATTTATTCTATATATTACAATATTCAATAACTCATATAAATACATTTAGTATAATATTATTATTACCAATATATAGTCATATAAATTTATTAAAAGGATCTTCTGCTGAAAATGGAAGTGTAAAAAAATATGATGTAATGTTAAGTAAATATTCACCTATAGAATATATAAGTCAATTTAGAGTATTATTAAATAAAAATAGTTATTTATGTATAGCTTTATGTATATCATTTTTCTCATTAATAGGAATACCACCACTTAGTGGATTCTATGGAAAATTATTAGTATTTATAAGTGCATTAGGAAATGGATATATATTCTTATCAATATTATTAGTAATAGCAAGTTCAATATCAGCTTATTATTATGGTAGTGTAATAAAAGAATTATGTTTTGATATATTAAATAATTATAATGTATATAATTATAAAAATATATCTATATATAAAACAACATTATTAAGTAAAATGGAAAGTTTATATATAACATTAAAAGATAATGTAGTAAGTAAAGATGGAAATAATATATTATTTATGAATAATAATATAAGTTATCAAATAAGTTTAATGACATTAATAATAATATTAATTTTATTTGAATATAATAACATAATAAGAGGAACATTTATAGTAACTTTAAACATGATTTAATATGTTCCAAGATATATTTAATTGATTTTTAATAGTAGTAGGTATATTAGGTTTAATATTAATAATAGTAAACTATTTATTAGTAGAAAGTAGTAAAATGGATGAAAATGTAGGTAATAGTACAGATTATATTGAAAAAAGTAATCCTTTTGAATGTGGATTTGATAGTTTTAAACAAAGTAATAATCCAGTACCAATTCCATTTATTTTAATTGCTTTATTATTCTTACCTTTTGATTTAGAAGTATCTTCAATGTTACCTTATATAATCTCAAGTTATATTGTAGGTAATTTTGGATTAATATTCTTTATCTTATTCTTATTAATATTAGTAATAGGTTTTGTTTATGAATTAGGTTCAAATGCTATATCATTAGTAAGATTTATAAATACATCTAATAAATCATCAAAATTTGATGTTTATAATTATATTAAAAATATTAATAATAAATAAATATATATATATATATATATATATATTTATATAAATATAATAATATATAATAATAAATAGAATAAAAAAAAAAGTTTTTCATAAAGTCTTGATAGGATAGATGAGTAAAAATAAAAAAAGGAAATTAGAATAAAAAAGTAAATAAGAAATAAAAAGAGAGTAAATTAATAGCCTAAAAAAGGTAAAAGAAATGAAAAAGAGTAAAGAGTAAAATAAGATATATATATAAATAATATATAAAAAAGAGAGAAAGATATATTATATAGTATATATATAAAAAGAATTACTAAAATAGTAATGAAACATCAATTAACATTTGGAGATTATATCAATAGATGATTATTTAGTACAAATGCTAAAGATATAGCAGTATTGTACTTTATATTCTCATTATTCTGTGGAATATTAGGATCATTTATGTCATTGGTAGTAAGATTGGAATTATCAGCACCAGGTAACCAAATATTAATGGGAAATCATCAATTATTTAATGTGGTAGTAACAGCACATGCAATATTAATGGTTTTCTTTTTAATAATGCCTGTAACAATGGGATTCTTTGGTAAAAGAACAAAAGAACAATAATGACGGAAAGTAATAATTATTATGAATCCTTAAATTATTAAAATTGCCGTTTTATATTGTAAAATATATTAGAATAACATCACTATATGCTGGGAACTTCTAAAGTTTTATTTACCATAAAAAAAGGTAAAAATAATAAAAATGTAACAATGGACAATCAGCAGGAAACCAAAATATAAATAAAAGTCCCCGCCCGTACAGGGTGCGGGGCATAAAATATATGAGTAGGATCCTTAGAGACTATACGTGATGAATCTTATTTAAGATTAAGATATAGTCCAAATTTATTAGAAATAATAAAAAAAAAAGAATTATTTAGTACCATTAATGATAGGAGCAAGTGATATGTCATTTGCAAGATTAAATAATATAAGTTTCTGACTTTTACCTCCAGCCTTAGTATGTTTAGTAGCTAGTGCTTTAATAGAAAATGGAGCTGGGACAGGATGAGTGCGCCAATTAATTATTGAAAATTTTGAGTGAAAAAAAAATAAATTTATAAAAAAACTCCATTTTAGTTCTTTTTAATATAGAATAACTATAAAAAAAATAGTAATTTTATAAAATTAATACAAATTTCTGCATTTTGTATTATAAAATGTAAAACATTTAACTTAGGTATCAAAGGTAACTTTGAACTGACAATAGCATGTTAAAAAAGGGAAAAAAATATAAAAAGATATGAATTCATTCCCAAGTTATGATTCTCATGGTAAGGAAACGAACTCAATAAGTCTATATAATATATAAATATTATGGTATATATAACATTAATTCATCCTAATGTTATAGAAAAAGAACTATACCTCACCCCCCCCACACATAGTGTGGGGGGCGTGGTAGATGAGTACCTAAAAGAATATATATGAATTTTCAATAAGAAATTGGGATTGACCTTAATAAAAAAGAAAGGTTAACGGAGTGTTTATAGTATTCATAAATGAAGAAGAAATACAGTATATATAATAAATATATATATGGAGAGCCGTATGCATTGAAAGGTGCACGTACGGTTCGGGAAAGGATTTTTAAATAAACATATATTTATACATATAAATATATGAAGGTTTAATCTTCTATTTCACACAGTGGTCAAAGTGATAAGCTGTTATAAAATATTATTTGATGCGGGGAAATCCTGAAATTTAATATTATTATTAATAATAATAAGTTGAATTTTAGTAATAAATTACTCATTAGTATTATCATATATATATGATTATGGTATTAATATATCACTTAATAATATATTAAATACAATTATTTGAAAGAATAAGATACAAATAGTAAAAATATTTATTATGATAGGACAATCCGCCAGTATATATCATAATATACTTCAGAGACTTAAAATAATAAAACCTGTTATTTATAAAAATATAATAAATTCAAGTATTTCTATATTAAAAAAAAATAAATATATAAAATCATCAAAGACACCATATAACTTTAATGAATGATTAGTAGGAGTAACAGATGGAGATGGATGTTTTAATGTATTTATAAATGAAACAAAAATATCTTTTAAGTTTAAAATATCTCAATCTATTTATAATGTAAAATTAGTACATTTTATAAAAAAAGAATTAGGAGTAGGTCATATAAATAAGAGTGGAGGAATGATAAGTTATGAATTAACAAATAGAAAACATATAAAAGAAATATTATTTCCAATATTTGATAATTATAAATTATTAAGTAGTAAAAGATTTAATTATTTAAAATTTAAAGAATGTATGTATATATGAGAAGATGAAAATTTATCAAAAGATTTAAAATTAGATTTAATAAAGTTTATAAAAACTATCAATATACCAAAAAGTTATCAATCAGATGGATTTTTAAATTTAAAAATAAAAGATATTAAATCAGATAATGATATAAATAAAATAGTATCAAAATCATGATTAAGTGGATTTATAGAAGCTGAGGGTAGTTTTTATTTAGTACCCGCCCCCACATGTAATGCGGGGGCAGTAATAAAAGATATAAAAATGAAAAGAATAGTCCATGGATTTGGAGTATCTCAAAAGTTAGATCCGATACTTTTATATAGTATAAAATATATATTACATATAAAAAGTAATGTAAGATATAAAGAAAAATATAATTATTATTTAATTGATACTACAAATAGTAAAGATATAGAATATATAATTAAATATTTTATAACAACTGATTTTTCAACTTATTTAAAAGGAATAAAAAGTTATGAATTTAGTTTATGAAGAAGAAGTTATTTTAAGTATAAGGATAATTATTTAAAATTATTAGAAATAAGAGAGTTTATTAGAAATAAAAAAAAGTATAAATAACAAATATATGATATTAAGTATTATATTTATTTATATAATAAAAGGTTTAAGATATAGTCCAATCAATTATGTAAATAATTGAAAAATATACACATGTAAATGTGATATTAAATAAAAAAGTTATCCACCATTATCAGGAATACAATCACATAGTGGACCTAGTGTAGATTTAGCAATATTCTCATTACATTTAACATCAATCTCATCATTATTAGGTGCTATAAACTTTATAACAACAATATTTAATATGAGAACATTAGGAATGACAATGAGTAAATTACCATTATTTGTATGATCAGTATTATTTACAGCAATATTATTAGTAATGACATTGCCTGTATTATCAGCTAACCTTAAAAAATACTGGCTGATTGAAATCATACTATATGCTGGGAACTTCTAAAGTTTTATTTACCATAAAAAAAAATGGTGACAATAATAAAAATGTAACAATGGACAATCAGCAGGAAATCTAAAAATATAGTAAGTTTATATAAAAAGAGATCCTCAGAGACTACACGTATGAGTTTATTTGCTGCCCGCACTCCGTGCGGGGACTTTTATTTTTTTAATAAAAAAGAAGAAAAAAGGGTTACCTATAAGGGGTAAATTTCTAAATAAATAAGATATAGTCCGAACAATTATGAGAATAATTGAGTATTAACATACATAAAAATAAATCTATGTATAAATTATAAAAAAATAGAATTATGATTGAAAGATTGTTAATCAAGAAAAAGGGTGTAACATTATTATTAATGGATAGAAACTTTAATACATCATTCTATGAATCAGCTGGAGGGGGAGACCCAATCTTATACCAACACCTGTTAGAAAATGTAGGAAATTTTCTGTAAATGGGTAAAACTATCAAACTACGGGGACACCTTAAAGCTTATATCACCAAACAATAATGGAAACATTATATGTGGCTGAAGTAATTACTCAGGTATGGTAACAGCATATAAGATTTCTGAAAAGAGAATAGGCAATCGCGTATCTAAATCAAAAAATAATTTTTGTAAAAGAGCAACGAGTATACGGTAGTTATCATAAAAAAAATGATTAAGATGTACTCTAACGGTCTTCGAGAGAAGATATCAAATCAAAATCCTATCTAACCTTTATATGAATTATAAAATAAAGTATGATAAATTTGATCACCGTGTTTCTGATTCTTTGGTCAAGGATGGCCTGTAATATTAGTGATAATATTATGAAATTTCCCTATATGCGAGGAATTTTTGTATGTTTATATATGAAGTTTATGAATATATATAACAGAGTTTATTTTGATTACTTATAAAATAAGACAATATATAATTGCTTTTATAGTAAAAATATCAAAATTATTAAAAAATAATTTGCAGATAATGAACGATAGAATAAAAAATTCTAATTTAGTAAGAATCTCAGAGACTACACGGGAAATATTTGATTCTAAATCAAGATTAGTATCCGGTGGTAAATCGGAGAATAGATTTAATGAATGATTAGGAGGATTAATAGATGGAGATGGAAGTTTTGGAATAACTCAAAAAAAATATACAAATTGTGAAATAACAGTAGAATTAAAAGATGCGAAATGTTTATATTTTATAAAAAATAAATTAGGAGGATCAATAAAATTAAGATCAGGATCAAATTCAATAAGATATAGATTACATAATAAAGAAGGGATGATTAACTTAGTAAATATGGTAAATGGTAACATTAGAAATAGTGTGAGAATGATACAATTTAGGAAAATATGTATATTATTAGATATAAAAGTAATAGAACCATCAAAATTAACAATAGAAAATGGATGATTTAGTGGTTTTTTTGATGCCGATGGAACGATTGGGATATATATGAAAAATGGATATCCTCAATTAACTATAAGTGTAACAAATAAATATTTAGTAGATGTAGAAGATTATCAAAGAATATTTGGGGGATCAATATATTTTGATAAAAGTCAAAATGGATATTATAAATGAATGATATCAAGTAAAAAAGATGTATTAAATTATGTAGATTATATAAAAAAATATCCATCAAGAACAACAAAATTTAATAAGTTAATGTTATGTAATAAATATTATAAATTAATAGATTTGAAATGTTATAAATCAGAATTAGAAGTACAAAAAAAAGCTTGATTAAACTTTTTAGAAAAATGAAATTCTCCATAATGATTAATAGAATCAAATAAAGACATAGTCCAAAAAAAATGCATCCAGAGGTAAAATATAGCCTTTTAATATTGCTGTATGCTGGAATATCTTTAAAGATATATAATTACTTCATTCAAAAAAAAAATAAGAACATAGTAAAAAAATTATATATATGAGACAATCAGCAGGAAATGTTATTAAAAGAAGTACCCGTGGACATTGTGTGCGGGGCAGAAGATAGATCTTTGAAAAATAATAATAGATCCTCAGAGACTATACGCAATAATATTAATAAATTATATAGAGATAAAATAACTGAACATATACCAAAACATAAAAAACCATTAAATGATAAAGAATTAGGATATTATTTAGCAGGTTTAATAGATGGAATAGGTGAAATAAATGATTCAAATATAATAATATATTTTAATAAAAATGATAATTCATTAGCTTATTGATTAAAAAAAAGTATAGGATATGGAAAAATAAAACATATAATAAATAATAAATCATTAAATGAATGTAATGAAACTATTCATGAATTAAAATTAGTAATAACAAAAATAGATGGATTAGTACGAATATTAGAATTAATAAATGGAAAATTAAAAATAAAATATAATGAAGTAAATAAAAATTTATTATTAAAAAATAAATTAGTGAATGAAAAATATTATAAAAAAAATAATGAATTTATTAATGGTAATATTAATGATATGAATAATTATTGATTAGTAGGATTAATAGATAGTACAGGAAATTTAAAAGTAATATTAAAAAATATGGAAGTAATTTTTAAATTAAATATATGTATAATATCTAATAAATTAATAAATGAAGAATTAAATGAAATAAAAAAATTTATATGTAATATAAATAATAAAACATCTAATGTATTATATAAAGGAGTAAATATAATTAGTAATAGTATTTTATCTAATATAGAAGAATCTGAGATGAAAAAAGTTAGAGCTGGTACAGTTCCTCCGTTTGGTGAAATGGGTACTGGGTGTGATATAGAAAATAAATTTAGAAATAATTTAGAAACTGTATCATTAAAATTAGCTAAAAATATAATAAGTTATTTAAGTAAATATCATTTACAATCATATAAGTATTTAAATTATATATATTTTTATAAAATATATTTATTAAAAAAGAATAAATTATCATCTACTGTATCTTCTCATGAAGAGATAGAAAAAAGTATATTAAAGATAAAAGAATATATTTCAAGAATGAGATAATTAATATCTATATATAAATAATTATTAATATAAGATATAGTCCAAACAAAAATATAACCAAGTTTTTGTAAATTATAGAAATATAATTTAGTTAAATATATATAAAAATAGAAATATATATATATTTAGCAAATAGAATTGATATATTTTAATATTACCAGGATTTGGTATAGTATCACATGTAGTAAGTACATATTCTAAAAAACCAGTATTTGGAGCTTTAGGTATGGTTTATGCAATGGGATCAATCGGATTCTTAGGATTATTAGTTTGAAGTCGATGGTTGGCTTTCCTTATTAGTGATAATAAGGTAATAAATTTCACTGTATGCTGGAAAGATTAAGAAGTTATTATCTACTATGTATAGTAAAAATGATAATAATATGGTCCAATCAGCAGGAAACATAAAGAATGGAACCTCTCAAGGGATGGATCCATTATAGGATCCTTCCCCGCAGGGGGGATCCCCTTTTATAAAAGATGGATCCTCAGAGACTATACGTGAAAATGCTTATGATTTATTTATAAAAAGTTATAATATGTATTACAATACAGAAATAAAAATATGATGATAATAGATTAAATTGATTAATAGGATTAATATATGGGGGGTAATATTAGTTTATAAATATATAACTAATTTAGTGATAACTCAAAAAGTTTTTGCCCACGTTTAGTATAAAAAAATAAATCAATAGGTCATTTAAATAAAGAATAAGTATAAGAGATAGTCCAGTCCTTTTTAATAAATGGTAAATATAAAATATTTATTAATAGGGTAAAACTCGCACCATATGTATGTTGTAGGTTTAGATGTAGATAGTAGAGCATACTTTACATCAGCTACGTGCGCCATTTAATTTTTATATTTAATGAATACATAAGTATTCCTTCAAATATTCTCTAGTAAATTATTATGATAAAAAAAAATTAATAATTTATTTGAAGTAAAACATTAGACTTAGGTATCATAAGTAATTATGAACTGACAATAGCATGTCTAAAAAAAGAAATAATATACATATGTATATTCGTTCTTGAGTTAAGATTTATATGGTTATATTGTATTAATTAAAAAGATGATTAATAATAGTAGCTGATTATTAATAGGAGAATACATTAATAATTAATATGTAATAGAATATAACCTACGTAAATATATATTTAGATATAAGGAGAACTTGGGATTGACCTATATTAGAAAGATATAGGTTAACGGAGTATCTATAGTAGAGATAAAAAAGATAAACGAATGAAAGTATAAATAAGTAAAAAAAAATATACATATATATTAGTTTAAATTTATAATATCGAAGAGATACAGCCCTAAAATATTTACTAAAAAAGAAAGTATTTGTCCTCATATTTTTATGTAGGGCAGTTCCCGCCCCCGTCCACGAAGTGAGGGGGGGCAGTAAATATAAGGGTGGAGAGCCGTATGCATTGAAAGGTGCACGTACGGTTCGGGAAAGGATTTATACTTAAGCTTATATTTATACATATAAATATAAATATATGGAGGAGTATTCTTCTATTTCACAATGGTAATTGCAGTACCTACAGGTATAAAAATATTCAGTTGATTAAAAGAAAGTCTGATTAGTGAGACTTTAAAAAGAAAGTTGATCGACAAATTTTTATTATTAGGATTTAGTTTATTACCAGAAACTTTTTTATCAAGTAAATATAGTTTAGTTAAATTGTTTCCAAGATCAAATCCAAAATATTTAGTAGAAAATAATATATGTAAATCATTAGTAGTATATGGTAGTAATATAGAAAATAATATAGGATATAAAAAATATACTTCTATAGTAAGTTATATGGTAGGTATTTCTAATAGAATTTTATTTATTCTTGTAGGATTAATATTGAGTGATGGAAATTTAGAATATAAATCAACTAAAGGTAAAGAAAAAAAAATAGATGAAAATTTAGTTTTAGTAAATTCTAGATTTAGATTTAAACAATCAATGATACATGTTTCATATTTATTATATGTATTTAGTTTATTATCACATTATTGTATTAGTCCACCAAAATTAAAAGAAGAAATAGTAAAAGGTAGAAAATATTTATTAATAGAATTTATGACAAGAAGTTTACCTATATTTACAATATTAAGACAAAAATTTTATAATGGTAGAGTAAAAATAGTTCCTTCAGATATATACGATTATATTTCATATGAAAGTTTAGCTCATATAATAATGAGTGATGGTTCTCATATGGAAGGTGGAGGATTAGTATTACATTTACAAAATTTTACTATAAAAGAATTAGTTTTATTATTAAATGTTTTTAAAATAAAATTTGATTTAGATTGTACTTTACATAAAAGTCCCCGCCCCCACGCTACGCGTGGGGGCAGTAGAAAAAATTATACTATTTATGTAAAAAAAGAATCAATGGATAGATTATATTTTTGTATAAAAGATTTTATTATTCCTGAAATGAAATATAAATTAAATAAAAAGAATTAGTTTTATTATTCTTAGTACGGGCCCCCCATGCTGAGCATGGGGGGGGAATAATATTAATAAATTATATGATAATAATAAGAATAATGGACAAATTCGGGGGAAATCTTAATAATAGAATAAAAAGTCTTTGTGATAGGGATAGGAATATTATTAAGACAATCGCCGAGCTAAGTCACGTACAGGAAACTTTCGTGTAAAAGTGTAGAGATTAGATGTTCATTAATAATCTAAGTAATATATATATGTTTATCTGCCGCCCTTCGGGCGGCGGGAACTGGAAGTATATATATAATATGATTATTTAAGGTATAATCCAACAGTGTCAGTGATGATTCTTATAAAAATAATTATAAGAGTATATAAATAAAGAATTATATATACATTAATTAACTAGCTAAAGTTTAAATTAAATAATCTTTAATTTATAAAAATATTATTATATTAATAAATAATATTAGTAATCTGAGATGATTATATGTTAATTTTGAGCAACATTATATGGAGGATCAATAAGATTTACAACATCAATGTTATATGGAGTAGCATTCATATTTATCTTCACAGTAGGAGGTTTATCAGGTGTTTTATTATCAAACGCAAGTTTAGATATAGCATTCCATGATACATTAAAAGTAATAGTCATATTAAGTATGATGATATATTTAATAAAATTTATAAATTATAAAGATTTATATAATACTATAAAAGAGAAAGAATATGATATATTATATAGTGAATATTTAAAAAAAATAAACAATTTATCGAATGAATACATTATATATTTTTTTTTAGGTTTATTAGAAGGAGATGGAACTATAACAGTAGATTTAACGAAATGAGGAACTACTAGAGTACGTATAATAATCTCAATATTAAATAAGCCTGAGAATGTAGAAATGTTAAATTTAATAAAAAGTAAAATAAAAGGTAGAGTAATAATAGAAAGAAATAATAAGTATGTAACATGAATAATGAGTAATAAAAAAGGAGTATTAGATATATTTTTATTAATAGAAAAATATGGATTATTAACAAAAAGAAAATATAGTCAATATATGTTTGCAAAAAAATGTTTAAATAATAACAAATTTACTAATGATGAATTTAAAATTTTAAGAGATAATAAATATAATATAGATTATAAATTTACAATAAAAAAAGATATAATAAATAGTATTTATTTTAAAGGATGATTATCAGGATTTATAGAAGCAGAAGGGAATTTTTTCTTAATGTTATCTAATACTTATAGTATACAGTCTAGTAATTTTAATATAGGTCAAAAAGATGATTATAAAATATTAGAATTAATAAGAGATTATTTTAAATGTAATACTTTAATAACTAAAGATAAAAAATTATATAAAAATAAATTATTTTATTATAGATTTTATTTATATAATAAAAATACTCGAAAATTATTATTTGATCATATTTTAAATAACCCTTTATTAGGGGAAAAAAGGGTTTCTTTTATAAAATGGTATTATTATTTTTATAAAAATAATAAAATATAAAAAATTATATAAAAATTATATATTTATAAATTTAAAGTGTTATGAGGTCATATCACTGTAAAATATATAAAGTATCTGAAATTTATTTATATATTTTGGTCTATATAAATTATTAATAAAAAAAAGATTACTATTCATATTGTGTATGGGGAAATAGATTTATTAATTAACAAAATAAATATTATATAGGCTAACGGTGAAGTCTTAATAGTATTTAAAAAATGCTTAAATAAATATTAAGCTATTAAGATAATACCGTGGGAACCATAGGGATATGGACGCCGTAGAGACTACACGTGATAAATATATATTTGGAGAAAATTGAGAATATATATTAAAATATAGTCCAGCCCAGAGTGTGAATTCTGGATAACTCACTTATTATGTAGTTGGTCGAAAAATAATGGCCCTTTATAATTATGAAGAAAATACTATAAATAATTATATTGAAATTGACTGTATGCTGGAAATTTCTAAAAATTTATTTACCATAATAAAAATATGGTGACAATAATAAATATGTAACAATGAATAATCAGCAGGAAACCGAAGTTACCACTCAGAGATGTGTGGGATGTATATAAGTATTAATTTATAAATATAAATACCTTTTAGGTAATTATTAAGAGAACCTCCCGGTAGGGAGGTATACTCATTATATATATAAGTAGGGATCCTTCCCCGCAGGGGGGGATCCCCTTCTGGGATCCTCAGAGACTATACGTCAATCAAAAGATTTAGGAAAGTGTATTTATAGTAAAAATGAAAATAAATAGTATTCATTAGGGAATATATATACTATAAATGGGAAAAAAGAAAACCATTAGTTTCTAAATAAAAAATGAAGAGATAGTCCACATGTATATTTTATATATAAATATATATATATATATAAAATATAAATTAGCATTTCCATTACGTATTATCATTAGGAGCTTTATTTGCAATATTTGCCGGATATTATTATTGATCACCAATGGTAACAGGTTTATATTATAATAATGTATTATCAAAAATACAATTCTGATTATTCTTTATAGGGGCAAATGTAACATTCTTACCAATGCATTTCTTAGGTATGAATGGTATGCCACGTAGAATACCAGATTATCCCGATGCATTTGCAGGATTTAATGCAATATGTTCATTTGGAGCATTATTATCAATAGTATCATTATTATTCTTCGGATATGTAATATATGACCAATTAGAAAATGGTTTAGTTAATAAAGATTTAAGTACAAATTCATTATTAAAAGATCCAGATTTCTTTGAAAGTAATGAAACATTTAAATCAAATGAAATTAAATCAGAATCAATAGAATTCTTATTAAACTACCCACCTATGTTCCATACATTTAATACAGTAGCAATACAATCATAGGTTTAATATCTATATATATATATATATATATATATATATATATATAATATATAATAATAATAAAAGAAATAAAAAAATTTAAATAAAAATTTTCTATATTATAGAGGTATAATTTATTTAGATAAAAAAGATATGATAAAAAAATCATAAAGAGTTCATCTCTTGCAATGCGGGGGTGTTCTGTATTTATTAATTATGTGAAAAGGATAAATTAATTAATAAATAAAAGTCAAAGAAAGGAATGTCAATGATATTTATAAATTCACCATTAGAACAATTTAAAATAAATACTTTTGTATCTTTATCATCACCAATATTAGATTTAAGTGCGATAAATATAACAACATTTAGTTTATATACAGGTTTAGTAGTATTATCAATAATATGAGTATTTGGATTAGGTTTAGATCGTAAATTAATAGTAGGATCAAACTGATTAATAGCAATAGAAGCAACAGTAGATACAATAGTAAATATGGTAAAAGGACAAATAGGAGGAACAATATATGGAAGATATGTACCTTTAATTTATACATTATTTGTATTTATATTAGTAGCAAACTTAATAGGTATGATACCATATAACTTTGCAATAGCAACAAGTATAGTATTTATAATATCAATATCATTAAGTTTATGAATAGGTTTAACAATATTAGGATTATATTTACATAATGTAGTATTCTTTAGCTTATTTGTACCAGTAGGAACACCATTAGCATTAGTACCATTATTAGTATTAATAGAATTATTATCATATTCAGCTAGAGCAATATCATTAGGATTAAGATTAGCAGCAAATACTTTATCAGGTCATTTATTAATGAGTATATTAGGTAACTTAGTAAAAACATTTATGGGAATAAGTAAAATAACATTTATAATAGGATTATTACCAATAGCAGGAATATTTGCAATAATAATATTAGAATTTGCTATAGCATGTATCCAAGCTTATGTATTTGCTATTTTAACATCATCATATTTAAAAGATAGTTTATTCTTACATTAAATAAAAAAAAAATATATATAAATATATATATATTATAAAAGTATATAATAATATAAATAAGATATATTTATAAATAAATTGAAAAATATATGTGTGAATTAAATAAAAAAGATGAATTTATTAATATAAAAACTACTAATAAAAGGGGTAAAAAAGAATATATAAGATACGTCAGAATATATTGAGACCTAAAGGAAACTGAAAGGAAAAAACCAAGAGAACTGAAACATCTAATTATCTTGAGGAAAAGAAATAAACATAGATTCTATGAATATTGGTGAGAGAAAATAGAATAGTCTCCGCCGGCACTTTGTGCCGGCAGTATGAATAAGTAGTAGGTGTTAAAAAATCTACGAAAAAGGGATAACTAATCCTAAAACTAAATATTATTAGTAAGTGTAATAAGTACCGAAAGGGAATAATATTAATAAGTGTAATTGAGAGCAATTATAGGTTAATAAAAAGAAATTAATTGATAATGTACCTTTTGTATAATGGGTTAGCAAGTTATAATGAATAGCGAAAATAAAAAGAATTTGAAATGAAAATGATAATAAAGTTATTTGTTATAGACCCGAAAGTAGATGATCTTACCGTATACAAGTGGTTAAGATATATATAATATATATATATTAAACGACTGAACAGGTTAATGTTGCAATATTATCTGAAGATATATGGTAAGTGGTGAAAGACAAATCTGATCTACAGATAGCTGGTTCTTTGTGAAATATATTTTAGTATAGCGTTAAGAAATGTATTAATATGGTAAAGCAATTAATAGTAATTGGGGTATTGTAATAATATTATCAATATTATTTAATCTCAGAATAATATTAATATGAAAATTAAACGTCAGACTGTTAGTGATAAGATTGGCAGTCAAAAGGGAAACAGCCCAGATCAAAAATGAAAGTTCCAAATAAATAATTAAGTATAAATAATATTTATTAATCGTAAAACAATAATGGGATTAGTTTGACAGTAATTATTCTATGATCAACGTGTAACAACGGGTTTATTATATGTAAATGAAAATTTATATAAGGTTAATAGATAGATAATAATCGGAATTAAAATAATTAACTGAAATTTTGAATAATATAATTAAAAAAATAATAGTTATATTAAGGTAACAAAGCATTTAATGAAGAGATATTCTAATAAATTTAGAATAAAAAAGATAGTATATATATTATTAATTAAATTAATAAAATGTATAAAAAAAAGAGAAAAATAAATCGAATTAAATAGAGAATGCTGACATGAGTAACGAATAAGAGGTATAATCCTCTTCACTTTATGTATTAGGTTTTAATAAAAAATCGGTCCATAAGGTTTATTCTGAAAAGAATAAATTAATAGGTAATAAATAAATATATTGAAGCCCATATAAAATAAATAAAAGATTATATATGGTACAGGAAAAAAATATATAAAGAATACCGTAATAAAACCGACACAGGTATACTAATAAAAAATGAAAGTGAATAAGTTAATTATTCTAAATGAACTCGGCAAAACAAAAGCTCTGACGTTAGTCAAAAAGAGTGAATAAAGTACATGTTATGCGACTGTTTACCAAAAACACAGCACTTTGCAAAAACGATAAGTATTAGAATAAAGTGTGAATTCTGCCCAATGTTTAATAATAAAAAAATATATTAAATGATGTATTTATAAAAATTAAGTAAATGGCGGCTTTATACTGAGAGTCATAATGTAGCGAAATTCCTCTTAAAGATGTGGGAAGTCTTTTTTATAAGGGGTGTAAACTATCAAACTACGGGGACACCTTAAAGCTTATATCACCAAGCAATAATGGAAACATTATATGTGGCTGAAGTAATTACTCAGGTATGGTAATAGTATATAAGATTTCTGAAAAGAGAATAGGCAATCGCGTATCTAAATCAAATGGGATTTATTGAAATACATTTGTAAAAGAGCAACGAGTATACGGTAGTTATCATAATTTATTATGATTAAGATGTACTCTAACGGCCCTTGAGAGAGGGTATCAAATCAAAATCCCATCTAACCTCAAATTAGAACCTTGATTTATAACAGGATTTACTGATGCAGAAGGATGTTTTACAATAAAATTACCTGAAAATGGAAGAAGTCAATTAGAATTTATAATAGGATTACATATAATAGATAAAGATCTTTTATATTCAATAAAGGAATATTTTGGTGTAGGAAATTATAGATTAGTTGAAAAAGAAAAAAAATGTATTTATTCAGTAGTAAAAATATCAGATATAATAAATGTAATAATACCATTCTTTGAAAAATATACTTTACAAACAAAAAAAAGAGCTGATTTTTTATTATGAAAAAGAGCTGCAGAGTTAAAATATAATAAAAGAGGGATACAAGAAGATTTATTAAAAATTAAAGCTTCAATGAATAGAGGTTTAAGTAAACAATTAAAGAAACGGTTTCCTTTAGTAGAAGGAGTAAATAGACCAAAAGTAAAATTTAATTTACCTTTAAATCCATATTGAGTAAGTGGATTTGTATCAGGTGAAGGTTGTTTTTCAGTATATACTTTAGAAAAAGAATTTAAAGAATATGGTAATACAAGAATAAGATTTAATATTTGTCAAAATGAAATAGATAAAGAATTATTAGAATATATGAAAATATATTTTAATTGTGGTAATATAACAAAAAGTAAAACTATAATTTATTATGATGTATATTCAATAATAGATATAGAAAAAAATATAATACCATTTTTTTTAAAATATCCAATAAGAGGTGAAAAATATAATAATTTTATTAAATGAATAAAAGTATTTGATTTAATAAAAAATAAAAAACATTTAACTGCAGAAGGTTTTGAAGAAATAAAAAAAATTAAAGGGAAAATGAATAGTTTTAATTTAAAATAATTGAGTATGATAAATTTGAAATAGCGTGTGGCTACTAATTATAGTCCTGCATGAATGGAGTAACGATGTAACAACTGTATCTAGAATAAGCTTAGTGAAATTGAAATCGCTGTGAAGATGCAGTGTACCTAAAGGTAGACGAGAGTGCGACTAGATTAATTGTTTAATAATAATGTGGTGAGAATCCACCAAATAATCCATTATTTGAGCTCAATACAACATGCATGAAAAGAAATTTTTGTGTGTGAAGCTTGTATTTTTATGTCACTATTATTTGCCTAATAATAATGAAATAAATAATTAGGTAGATGAGCTAGATTACTATGAATAGGAATACGAATTCATGTTTAAGCGTAGAAGAAAAAATTCTCATTATTGATTGTAGAAAAAAGTTCTCGATTTTTTCTTAATGGATCAGATTTCTATCTAATAATAGAACCCACGCATTGCGTGGGTAGATATGAAATAATCAATAAACGTATAGTGAAATTCTAAGGTAATCATTAAGGTATTATTAAATAAACTAGGTAAGCCCAATATTATCCATATATATAATATGGAAGTTAAATTGTAAAATTTAATATGTAATAGTGGGTAAAGGATTCCTTAAAAAGTGAATGCTTTATGGTAATAATAAAGATAGAATCATATGATTTAATTCGAAAGAATACTGACTTAAGGAGAGTGTAATTATATAAATATATAATGAATAAAATTAATAAAAAAGTCCCCGCCCGCACGTAGTGCGGGGCAGAAATAATATATAATCAAGATTAATATATTAAAAAAGAAAAGGAAAATTAATATGAAAAATTTAAATTTAAAATTAAAAAAAATAGAATCATTATCTCCAAATTGAGTTACAGGAATAATTGATGCAGAAGGTAATTTTAGTATTATAAAAAAAGAATCAAAGAATGGATATAATCCAGGATTTAGTTTTAAAGTAACTCAAAATTATTATTCATATGAAATACTTGTATATTTAAAAGAATATTTTAAATGTGGAAATATTAATATAGATAATAAAAAAACAAAAGGTTATAAATATCAAGTAAGTAATACAAATGATATTATAACAAAAATAATACCTCAATTAGATAAATATCCTTTAATAACTTCAAAAAGATTAGATTATTTAGATTGAAAAGAAAGTTTAATTAGATATAAAAATGATAAAAAAAGAAATGATTTAGATTATATTTGATTAAAGAAAGATCAAATGAATAAAAACCGAAGTTTTGAAGAAAGATGAGAATATTTAAATAATTGTGATGAAATAAATTTAAGTAATGAATGAGTACAAGCTTTTATTGATGGTGAAGGTAGTTTCCAATTTAATATTATAAATACTAAAAATAGAGGAAAATCTTACTTAGCTTTAAATTCAACTTTAGAAGTAGCTCAACATAGTCATGATGTAAAAGTATTATCTTGAATAAAAAAATTTTTTAATAAAGGTTATTTAAAACCAAAATTTGATATAAATAATTTAATAGAAACGAAAGAAAAGCGTTCTGTTAGTAGATTTATAATAAATCAAGAATCGGAAGTAATAAAATTTATAGATAAGTATCCTATGTATACTTCTAAAAGATTAGATTATGAAGATTGAAAATTATTAATAAAATTAAAAGAAGAAGGAGTACATAAAACATCAGAAGGTTTAATTAAAATGAAAAAAATTAGATTAAAAATGAATAGAGGACGTTATAAAGAAGAAATATATATTTAAAAAAAATAATTATGCGCGAGCTGTATGCGATGAAAGTTGCACGTACAGTTCTACGAGGGGGAAAATTTAGTAATAAATCGACCTATCTCAACAGACCCTATGCAGCTTTACTATAATTTAATAAGTTGTTATTATTTGATAAATTTTTAGTATATAAAGTAATATATTGATATAAAAATGAAATACTTTTATTTTATTCCAATTTATTTATTAATTTAAATAAATTTAAATAATAACTTAATTAATATTTAATTAGTAGAAATTATCCTAATTAAAGTATATCACTGATATATTTATTAATGACAGCTTTAAATTGATAGTTTAAATGGGGCGTTGATTTCACAAAAAATAACTGAATATGTCCATATACAATTATAATAAAAATTAAAAAATAATTAATGAATTAATCATTAAAAATGTTAAAAATAATAACTCCTTTTTTATCCTTTACGGGGTGAAGGTGGAGTATTTATTATTATTTTAGAAAAAACTATGTACAGTAAATTTGACCTGACATCAAATAATTATATAAAAATATAATATAACATTAATATAATAGTGGATAACTGTGCAATAATTTAACACTTACAAGTGGAAATTATACGTAAGTAAGGTATAATGAACAGATCATTTTAATAGTACAAGTGATCGATTAACGGATAAAAGTTACGCTAGGGATAACAGTGTAATAACATGAGAGAGTAGATATTGTCAATGTTGTTTGCCACCTCGATAAAAGTAAACGATGTCGAGTATAAATTGGGTGAATTGCAAGGAACTCTAAGGTATACAAGTACTATGACAACTTGCAGCGAAGTATTATCTATATGATAAGGAAGGATAATAAACGTTCAACGACTAGAAAGTGAGTAATATAACAATAATCTTTTCAAGAGTGCCCAAAAAAGAATATGTTTATATAAATATACATATAATTCTTTTAAGACATAGTCTGAACAATAATGAAAATTATTGAAATTAAATTTAAAATAATTTAATAAAAACAAAAAATGGTCGGCTCAGCCTATCCTATTGGTAGTATAAGCTAATAAGGGTTTGACTGTTCGTCAATTAAAAGGCTACGCGAGCTGGGTTCAATACGTCGCGAGACAGTATGGTTTCTATCTTCTTTAGGGATTAGTTAAAAAAGGTATATAACTTAGTACGAAAGGATTAGTTATAGTTAATCAATGATTTTACTGTTGTATATTATAGTATATTTATATATATTAATAATAAAATAATCTAAAATAATATGCAGGCAGTTAAGTTAAATTAATAATATTTAAATATTGAAAGCATTTAAAATATAAAAGTAACTTTTTTTTTAACTATATTTATATATATATGTATACACCATATATACATATATATGATCTTATATTATGTTAGAATAACATATATTATAGTATTATATTAGATATAATAGGTTATAATAAAAACCGTGGTTTCCGCGGAGGAACTAATTAATATAAGTAGTTTAATTTACATTCTATTTATTATAAATATATCTTATTTATGAAAGAACCGTATCCTACGTAGCACGTAGGAATAGGGATTAAGAGGATTAATAGATTATAATTACTAATACGTTATAATGGCATAATTGGTATTGCGTTTGTTTTGTAATCAAAAGACTTTAGGTTCGAGTCCTAATTATAACAAAAGAGTCTCCGAAACTAAGTAGGTGGGGGGGAGTTAGAAAATATTAATAAGAATTTTCTTAAAAAAAATAAGAAAAGTCCCCGCCCACACTGTTCCCTTTGGGAACTCCGTGCGGGCAGTAAAAAATATATTGAATTTATTTAATATAAAATTTATTTATATACTAGATATAGTATATATATTAATAATTAATTAATTAATTAAAATTAATAGAAATAAGAAAGAGAAAAAGAAAGAGAATATTAAGGAAATATATGTAATATAAAATATATTGAAATAATATAAAAAGGAAAATAAAAAACAATGAGTATAAGATCAAGATCAAATATACAATTATTCCCATTCCATTTAGTGGCTCCATCACCATGACCAATAATGATATCATTTTCATTATTATCATTTATGTTAACATTTGCTTTAACAATGCATGGATATATAGGATCATTATTATGATTAGGATTAGCAGCGTCAGTAGTATTAGCAACAATATTTTTATGAACTAGAGATATAGTAGTAGAAGGAACATACTTAGGAGATCATACAATAGCAGTAAGAAGAGGATTAAATTTAGGATTCTTATTATTTGTAGGATCAGAAGTATTTATTTTTGTATCATTATTCTGAGCATACTTCCATTCAGCAATGGGACCAACAATTGAAATAGGTGCAACATGACCACCAGTAGGAATAACATCAATAAAACCAACAGAATTACCTTTATTAAATACAATAATATTATTAGCAAGTGGTGCAACAGTAACATGAGCACATCATGCAATATTATCAAAAGATAGAAATGGAACTTTATTAGGTTTATTAATAACAACAATATTAATAGTATTATTCGTATTATGTCAAGTATGTGAATATACATTTGCTACATTTACAATAGCAGATAGTGTTTATGGTTCAGTATTCTATGCTGCAACAGGTTTACATTTCTTACATATGGTTATGTTAGCTATGATGTTATCAGTATGTTATGTAAGAATGTACTTATATCACTTTACATCAACTCATCATTTAAACTTAGAAACAACAATTTTATATTTACATGTATTAGATATAATTTGATTATTCTTATATATAGTATTCTATTGATGAGGATGTTAATAATATATATATATATATATATATATAATATATAATAATATAATAATATATATTAATATTCAAGCCCCCGTCCACGCAGTGCGTGGGGCAGTAAGTTTCTTGTAATAAAGGAGTATTATAAGCGAATTTAAGTCAATTGGCTAGACAATCTGTCTTCCACACAGAAAATGAGGGTTCGAATCCCTCAATTCGTAAAGAAAAAGAATTGCATGCATGATGGTGTAATTAGGTAAACATAATAGCCTCATGAGCTATTGATTCATGTTCAAATCGTGATCGTGCACAAATAAAAAAAAATTGAATTATTGCTTAATGGTTAAAGCATTTCACTCATAATGAAACAATCTAAGTTCGATTCTTAGTAATTCAATATAATTAGATTATAAAAAGGAAGTTATATTAATTAATAAAAAATTAATAATATAATAAAAAAAACGAGTAAAAGAAAAAGAAAAAAAAATGTTTATAAATAAAATATTTAATGATGTACCAACACCATGAGGTATATACTTCCAGGATTCAGCAACTCCAAATATGGAAGGTATAATAGAATTACATAATAATATAATATTTTACTTATGTATAATATTAGGATTAGTATCATATATATTTTTTAATGTAATAACAGTATATAATAATTCAAAAATAGCATATAAATATATGAATCATGGACAATTTATAGAAATAGTATGAACAACATTCCCTGCTGTAATATTATTAATAATAGCTTTCCCTAGTTTCATATTATTATATATATGTGATGAAGTAATAGCACCAGCTATGACAATAAAAGCAATAGGATTACAATGATATTGAAAATATGAATATTCAGATTTTATTAATGAAAAAGGTGAAACAATAGAATTTGAATCATATATAGTACCTGAAGATTTATTAGAAGAAGGTCAATTACGTATGTTAGATGTAGATGCATCAGTAGTATGCCCAGTAGATACTCATATAAGATTTATAGTAACATCAGCAGATGTAATTCATGATTTCTGTATACCTTCATTAGGAGTTAAAGTAGATGCATCACCAGGTCGTTTAAACCAAACATCAGCTTTAATACAAAGAGAAGGAGTTTATTATGGACAATGTTCAGAATTATGTGGAGTAATGCATTCATCTATGCCTATAAAAATAGAAGCAGTTTCATTAGGAGAATTCTTATCATGAATAGATGAACAATAATATAAATATATATATATATATATATATATTATATAATAATAAATAAAAGTTCCCCCTGCCCCCACTTTGTGTGGGGGCGGGGACTTTTTGGGGGAAGAATGATCTTTTGGTCTAATGGATATGACATTGATTCTTCATATCAATAATATCGGTTCGATTCCGGTAAAGATTAGTAGAATAAAAATGAGAAATATAATAAGAGTTTTGATTCTTCCAGTATGGGAAGGGGGATCCATCCTTTATGGTGAAAAAAAAATATAAAGAATTATTAATAAAAGATAGTTTATAAAGAGAAACAAATAATATATAAATAAAAAATAAAAGAAAGAGATCAGTTCTGTCTTTTTTTTTTTGAATGAAGATTGTGAAGATGATAAAGAGTTATAAAAAATTTATATAAAGAAAGAAGAAGAAATGGAATTAATTTTATTAGTATTAGGATCAATAGGATTAAATATAATAGATATATATATAATGTTAGAGATATTAATAATGGGATGTACAGTAAATAGTATATGAATAAGTAATATAAATAATGATATGATAGGATTATTGTATAGTTTAATACAAATAGTAATAGCAGGAATAGAATCAGCAATAGGATTATCAATATTAGTAAGTTTTAATAAAATAAGGGGATCAGATGAGATATTAAGAAGTTTATAAAGAATGGTAAACGTAATAGTATTTTCAACATTAATAGGATCATTAATAAGTGGATTTTTAGGAAGATATATAGGAATATTATGAAGCCGTATAATAGTATGTTCATCAGTAATAATATCATTAATATCAACATATATATTATATTATGATGTAATGGTATTAGATTATGAATATAGAAATATAATAATGAGTTGAATAAGTGTAGATTATTTAAATATAGATTGAGGATTTTTAATAGATAAAATATCAGTATCAGTATTAATACCAGTAGTAACAATATCAAGTTTAGTACATATATATGCAGTAGTATATATGTCACATGATCCACATCAACAAAGATTCTTTAGTTATTTATCATTCTTTACTTTTGGAATGATAGTATTAGTAACAGGAGATAATTTATTAATATTATTCTTAGGATGAGAATTAATAGGGGTAGCATCATATTTATTAATATCATTCTGATTTACACGTATATCAGCAGGAAAATCAGGATTAAATTCATTATTATTAAATAGATTTGGTGATACTTTCTTTGTAATAGGATTGGGTTTAACAGTATATTTAGTAGGTAGTTTAAATTTTGATACTTTATTTAGTTTAAATGGATATTTATCAACAGATATGTTAACAATAATATTAATATGTATGTTAATAGGTTGTGCTTCAAAAAGTGTACAATTTGGTTTACATACTTGATTACTTAATAGTATGGAGGGTTAATTTAGGGCTCTCATTAAATTTCACTATATGCTGGAACATCTTTGATATACAAGTCTCCCGTTTGTATGATGTATAGGGGCAGTATGAAAAATATATTAATCCTAGATATATATTATCAGGAAAAATTTAATATATGAGACAATCAGCAGGAAATCTTATTTTATAAAAAAAATAATTTTAATTAAGAAATATAGGATAAGAGATTTTCAGAGACTACATGTGAAAAATATTATAAAAGACCCCTGGTGGGGGTCGTAATATTAAGGTATAGTCCGAACAATTATGAAAATAATTGAGAATATATAATATAATATAATATATATAATATATCAACAAATTAGCCAACACCAGTTTCATCATTATTACATGCAGCTTGTTTAGTTATAGCTGGGGTATACTTATTAGTAAGATGTTCATATATAGTAGAATATAGTCCAATAGCTTTAATATTAATATTAGTATTAGGAGGAATAACAACATTAGTATCAGGTTTAATAGCAGTAGTATCAAATGATATAAAAAAAATAATAGCTTTATCTACAATGAGTCAATTGGCTCGAAAATATACTTTAAATTTAAAGTGTATTTGAAATCAAACTGTATTCAAGAAGGTATTAGAAAAAAAAAAAATAGTGGTTAATAAAAATTTATTGAATTTACAAAGAGAAATAATAAGAAGTATTTATTTAAATAATAATTTAAAAAAAAATAATTTAGATCCAAATTATATAACAGGATTTACAGATGGAGAAGGTTGTTTTCTTATAACTATTCGAAAAGAAAAAAAATTTAAATCAGGTTATAGTGTAGGATTAGGGTTTAAAATAGTTTTACATATTAGAGATTATAAATTATTAGAAGAAATAAAATGATTTTTTAATGATTTAGGACATATTTATATAAAAAAAGATGGAAATGTTGAATATGTAATTAATTCTATTAAAGAAATAGAATTAATAATAAATCATTTTGATAATTATTCTTTAATAACAAGAAAATTAGAAGATTATAAAATATTTAAAAAAGTGTTTATAATAATGAAAAAAAAAGAACATTTAACTTTAGAAGGAATAAAAAAAATAGTCTCTTTAAAATCAAATTTTAATAATGGATTATCATTAAAATTAAAAGAAGATTTTTCAGAAAATTTACAAATAAAAAAATGAAAAAGATCTGAATTAATAAAAATAGAAGATCCAAATTGAATTAGTGGTTTTGTTGATGGAGAGGGTTGTTTTTTTATTTTTATAAGAAAAGAAAATAATAATATAAGTTTAGTTTTTCATATAACACAACATATAGATGATATAGATTTATTGAAAGAATTTATAAATTATTTTAAATGTGGATATTATTTACAGTGTAACAAAAATGCAGGAAGATTTATAGTAACAAAATTTAAAGATATAAATACAATAATTATACCTTTTTTTAAAAGAAATAGTTTAAAAGGATTTAAATTATTAGATTTTATGGATTTTTGTGAAGTAGCGAAATTAATAGAGAAAAAATCTCATTTAACACATGAAGGAATAGAAAAAATAAAAATAATAAAATCTAATATGGATAAAAGAAGAAAAAAAAAATATATAAGAGAATATAGTACTTTAAATAAAAAAAGGAATATAGAAGTTTTCAGAGATTATGAGGATAAAAAATTTAATGAATGATTAGGAGGATTAATAGATGGAAAAGGAACATTTGTAATATCAAAAAAAGGTTATGCTAATTTTAAATTAATAGTTTCTGAAAAAGATATATTTTTAATAAATGAAATTAAACAAAAATTAGGAGGATCAATAAAAGAGATATCAGGATCAAAAGCATTAAAATATAAATTACATAATAAAAAAAGTTTTATTAAATTAATAAATAAAATAAATGGATTACTTAGAAATCCAGTAAAAGTTTTACAATTAAATAGAGTTTGTATATTATATAATATTCAATTAAAATCTATTTTACCATTAACTTATAATAATGGATGATTAAGTGGATATTTTGATGGAAATGGATCTATATATTATGATGAGAAATCAGATCAAATAAATTTAAGTATAACTTCTAAAAATAAATTAATTTTAGAACCTTTAAATAGATTATATATGGGTAGAATAAAGATAACAAATGATAAAGATTCTTTTCAATACTCAATTTATAGAAAAAAAGAGATAATAAATTTAATAGATAATTATTTTAAAAACTATCCTTTAAAATCAAGTAAAAGATTAAAATTAAATTTAATAAATGATTTTTATTTATATAAAAATCAAGAAGAAAAAAAAAAAGAATGAATAGAATTAAAAAATAAATGAGATAAATTATAATTATTAATTATATATATATATTTTTTTTTTTAATATTAATTTGAAGATAACCAAAGCTCATAATAATAATATTATTATATTAGTAATTATTTTATTAATTCATCTAATTAATAATTCTCTATAAGAGTAAGATGAAAAATAATTATTAAAAGCAAGTTAGTAGGAATCTCAGAGGCCATACGTTTGATATTAATATTTAAATATTAATAAAGAAATGGTCCACCCCCCCCCCCACGCTGAGTATGGGGGGGGAAGCAAGTAGGAATAATGATGTTAGGAGTAGGTATATCAGCTTATAATTTAGCAATATACCATTTAATATGTCATAGTTTTTTTAAAGCTTTATTATTTATGTCAGCAGGTGCAATAATACATGCAGTAATGAATGAATATCAAGATATACGTACATATGGGGGATTCCATAAATTCTTACCATTATCATATATATGTATATTTATAGCATCATTATCATTAATG
This sequence comes from Drosophila truncata, assembly GCA_008042515.1. Lineage (NCBI taxonomy): Eukaryota > Metazoa > Arthropoda > Insecta > Diptera > Drosophilidae > Drosophila > Drosophila truncata. The sequence continues at coordinate 8,553 of VNJQ01006887.1, read as the reverse complement.
GCATTACCAGGATTAACAGGATACTATTCAAAAGATATAATAATAGAATCATTATATGGTTCATATACATTTACAGGATATATAATATATTGATTTGCAATAGGTTCAGCAACATTAACATCAATATATTCAGTAAGATTAGTTTATTACGTATTCTTAAATACACCAAATAATCCTAGATATGTATATATGCATTTAAATGAAAATCCAGTATTAATGTATATACCTATGATAATATTAGCATTATTTAGTATATTTGTAGGGTATTTAGCAAAAGATTTATATTTAGGATTAGGAGCAACAATTTATAATAATATATTTATTCATCCTAATAATTTAATAATTATAGATACAGAATTTAGTTTAAGTTCATTAATTAAATTATTACCTTTAATAACATCAATAATATTCTCAACAATATTATTAGTAATGTATGAATTATTTTATGATAGATTATATATTTATAATAATACTTTTGTAATGAAAGTATATAATTTCTTTAATCAAAAATTATATTATGATCAAATATTAAATAATTATGGATTTAGATCATGATTATATATTTCATATTTATTAAATACATATGTAGATAAAGGAGTTTTAATCTTTTTAGGACCTTATGGTTTATCAGCTTTAAATTTAAGAGTATCTAATGCAATTAATAAATTAGTATTCTTTAATTTAGGATTAATAATAGAATTAATATTCTTTAGTATATTTGTATTTATATTCTTTAATACTTATACTTATTTATATATAATAATTGCTGTAATAGTATTTATATTTATTTAAGTATCTTATATATATATATATATATATATATATATATTATATAATAATATAGTATATTAAATATATTAAAAAAATATATATGTATTATATAGTAAAGTATAAAAGACAAATACATAATAATAAAAATTAAGAGTCCCCGTTATAAAAAATTAGCGAGAAATCTTAAAAATACTTATAAAGGAAGTAAATAAAAAAAGAAATGCCTCAATTAGTACCATTCTTTTTCTTAAATACATTATTTTATGGATATATAGCATTATTTGTAATATTATTATTAGTATCATCAATAATCTTACCATATATATTAAAAATAAGTATAATAAGAAATATAATAGTAAAATTATAATATGTATATATAATATAAATTATATATATAAAGTCCATAATTTAATAGGTTAAAATGTTTCCTTGATAAGGAAGATTTAGATGTTCAAATCATCTTGGACTTAAATGTTTCTATAGCTTAACCTGGTTAAAGCAATAAATTGAAGCTTTATTGATAAAAGTTCAAATCTTTTTGGAAACATTAAAAAAATTAAATTATAAAATGAAAAAATTATCTAAAAAAAATAAGTAGATAATAAAAAAAAATATAAAAATATGCAATTAGTATTAGCAGGTAAATATATAGGAGCTGGAATAGCTACAATAGGATTAACAGGAGCAGGTATCGGAATAGCAATAGTATTCGCAGCTTTAATAAACGGTACATCAAGAAACCCAGGATTAAGAAACACATTATTCCCATTTGCCATCTTAGGATTTGCCCTTAGTGAAGCTACAGGATTATTCTGTTTAATGATCTCATTCTTATTATTATATGGAGTTTAATAATAATATATATATATATATATATATAAAAAAAAATATATAATAATATAGTATATTAAATATATTAAAAAAATATATATGTATTATATAGTAAAGTATAAAAGATAAATACGTAAAATAAAAATTAAAAGTCCCCATTTTTTGAAAGTGAGAAATTTTAAAAATACTTATAAAGGAAGTAAAATTCATTAAAATGAACAAAGATTTATTAAAAAGAATAGATATATTTGTAAATAAATTATTATTAACATCTATTATAAAAGATAGATTAAAAGAGATATTAATAAGATATGAAAATTGTCGTATTAAAAAATTAAATAATTATCCTTTAAGGATAGAAGAAATAGATAAAAAAAGATGATTAATACATTTAATAGGATTTTTAGACGGAAGTGGTCATATAAAATCAGGAAAAAGAGTAGGTCATAAAAAAGGATTATTTAGATTTGTACCAAGAATAAATATAGAATTAACAGATTTATATTATTTAAATTTAATAAAAAAAATGTTAAATTTACCTGAAGATAAGAAAATATATTTTAATAGTACAAAAAAAACAAGTGCATTAACTTTTAGTAGTAGACAAGAGTTAAATTTTATTATGGGAATAATAGATGAAAATCAATGTTTTTTAAGTCAAAAAAAATCAAGAGATTATTTATTATTAAAAGAATTATTAGTATATATAGATGATACTAAATTAATAACTCATGATTTAATATGAGTAAATAAAGGGTTAGAAAAAATAAAAGATTTAAATACTTATAATAATTTACCATCTAATGAAAAAATATTAAATGGTATAAAAAGAGATATAAGTTTAGATTATATATTAGGTTATATAGAAGCTGAAGGATCTTTAACATTAAATTATAATTTAAAAAAAGATTATATATTTAATACTTTTGAAATAACTCAAAATAAAGCTAATGATTTAATATTATGAGGTATATTGGATTTTATAAAAGAATATAATAATCCTTTAATAATAAAAGATAATATTGAAATACAAAGTAAAGGGATTATTGAAAATAATAGTAAATCAAAAAAACATATAATAAGTCATTTAGTTTTAACAGATAATGAAGTATTATTTTCAAAAATAATACCTTTAATGATAAGTTCAGATTTGTATAGTAATATGCAAATAAAATTAGTATACTGAATATTTGGAGTAATAATTAGTAAAGATTTAAAACATTCTTCAGAATGTTTAAATTTATATTTAAAAATAAAAGAAGCTATGAATTCAAATAGTAGAGATTTATTAGATTTAAATGAAATATTAATTATTTTAAATAAATATTTATAACATATAATATATATATATATATATATATATATATTATAGTTAGGTTTTAAAAGAAAAATAAGAATACCTGCCCACGTAGGCGTGAGCAGTAAAAAAAAAAATAAATGATGAAATAATAATGATTAATAATAATAATATATAATTATATAATAATAAAAGAAAATGATTATGACGAAATTGGTAAACGTGTTTAGTTAAGGACTAAAATTTTATTGGTTCAAGTCCAATTAATCATAAATTCCTGCATATTAATTATGTGGGGGGGTAGTTGTAAGTTTAAATAGCTTAATTGGTAAAGCGGTATACTGTTAATATATTTGATTTAGGTTCAAGTCCTAATTTAGACTAAAAGGATTGATGGCAGAATTGGTTATTGCGTAATATTTGAAATATTATTACTTTAATAGTAGTGTGGGTTCAAGTCCTACTTAATCCGGTTGAATATATATGGGGAAGATCTTCAATGTTGGTAGTTGAAGCTGAACTGTAAACTCAGTGATATTTATCCTCGTGTGTTCAATTCACACTCTTCTCATAAAAAATTACTTAAAAAGTATAGTTTCCATCCTGTTCTCCCCGTACCACGGGGGACAGGACTTTATATAAGGGTAGGAAATAGAGAAGGTAAGTTTAAGATGATATTACCTATTCATAATGAATTTATCTAAAGATATCACATATATATTCAAATATATATATATAAATATATATATATATCGTAATAATTATATAATTATATAATTAAAAAAAGAAAAAAAAAGGAAAAGACAATGTTTATCGATTTTAGTATATTAGATGTAACTTTAATAGGTTATTATATTTTAATAAGTACAACATCATTTGAATCATTAGGTATATTAGTAGGAACAATAATACCAGTAATAACAGAATTATGATTTAATAGTTCACAATTATTTGGTATATTATATACATTAATATATGTAGGAGCAGTAGTAGTATTATTTGTATTTATATTATCAGTATTAAATAAAAAAGAAGAATACGAACCTCAATATAGTAGTTTATTTATAATATTATTAATATTATTTTTAGATGATTTAGATTATAATGATTCAAATGATTGTGATTTAAATACAGTAAATGTATATGATAATTTTAATTTATTAAATATACATAACAATTCAGATTTAACTACAATAGGTAGTTTAATATTTACAGAATATTCATTTATATTAATATTAATAGCTTTAATATTATTATTAGGTATAATAGGAATAATAGTAGTAATAAAATCAGAGAAAAAAAATTAATAAAAAAAAATGAAAAAATTAACATAAAAAATTTATATTAAAAAAAATTAATATAAAAAGGAATAAATTATAAAAGTTCTTATTCCACGCTGTTTTTCCTTTAGGGAAACAGGGATTAATTGTGGAGGCAGTTTTGTAATGAACAGTAAATAATTTAATAAAAAAGATGAAAAAAAAAGACAATGATTTATATATTAATAGAGATCTTAGAATCAATAGAATATTTATTAATGGCTATATTATTTATAGTAGGATTATTATTAGGAGTAGCATATTTAACAGTAGCAGAAAGAAAAACTATGGCTTATATGCAAAGAAGATTAGGACCAAATGCGGTAGGATATTATGGGGTATTAATGGCAATAGCTGATGCTTTAAAATTATTAGTAAAAGAAATAGTTTTAGTACATAATGGTGAATATATATATATGATAGGAGGTCCATTAATAACATTATATGCAGTATTAATAAGTTTTGGGGTAGTACCATTAAATACAGGATTAGGTATAATAGAAGGAGAATATTCATTAATATTCTTATTAGGATCAGGATCATTAGGAGTATTAGGTACAGTAATAGTAGGATGAATGTCAAATAGTAAATATACAATATTAGCTTCAGTTCGTACAACAGCTCAATTAATAAGTTATGAATTAATATTAACAACAATAGTATTTATAATGGTATTATTAGTAAATTCATTAAATATAGAATTAATAATAGAAAATCAAGTATATATAAATTATATAATACCTTTATTACCTTTATGTATAATATACTTTATAGCAGCATTAGCAGAAACAGCAAGACCACCATTTGATAATATAGAAGCAGAATCAGAATTAGTATCAGGACATATGACTGAATTATCAGCATCTCCTTTTGTTATCTTTTTCTTAAGTGAATATACATCAATGGTATTAATGTCAGTATTAACAGTAACATTCTTCTTTGGTGGTTATTTATCATGACCATTAGATATAAATAGTATATTATTTATGGATTTATTACCACAAAATAATTTATATTGATTTATAGAAGGTTTAATATTTAGTGCTTTATTTATAATAAAAACTAATTTCTTTTTATTTACATATATATGAGTAAGAGCATCATTCCCTAGATTAAGATTTGATTTATTAATCTTATTCTGTTGATATGTTTTATTACCATTATTATTCGCTTTCTGTATATTTATTCCTTGTATATTATTTGCAGGTAATGGATTAACATTAATAGTTTAATAATATATATATATATATATATATATATATATATTTTATATTATATAATAATATAATATAAAAAAGGGGTTATAGTTTAATTGGTAGAACGATTGCTTTGCAAGCAATATATTTGGGTTCAATTCCTGATAACTCCAAAAAAGGTCCTGTTTTTTTTTATACGCAGGTAGTAAATAAGTTTAATAAATTTCTTTGATAGATAGATAAGTAATGGTTCTGTAGCTTAATTGGTTTAAGTATCATTTTGTCACAATGAAGGTTGCCTGTTCGAGTCAGGTCAGAATCGAAAATGGAAATTTAATCATTGGTAAGATGTGTTATTTGCTATATAATTGAAGAAATTCTGTGTGGGTTCGATTCCTACAATTTCCGAAGAAAAAAAAAATAAACCCCCCCAAAATGGGGGGTTTCTATAAAAAACGGATATAAATAAAAATTATCCTTAATTTAATGGTAAAATATTAAACTACGGCTTTAAATATATTGGTTCAAATCCAATAGGATATTAGTGAAGGTAGAAAAAAGGACTAAAAGATAATGTAAAAATTATATGAGAAAAAGATATAAAAATGTATAAGTTCTCGCCGCCTTTAGGCGGCAGAAAGAGGATATATGATATATTAATAAGTTTTCGTACTTGTATAGTAGTAGGTAAATAAGATATATGATATATAAAAAAAAAGTAAAAAAGATGTTAAATTTAATAATATTAAATTTTGTAGGATTATCAGGGATAATAGGATTAACAAAAAATAGATTATTATCAATAAAAGCAAATAAAAATATGATAAGTAAAAGTATATTATTATTATGTATAATAAGTTTATATATAGTAATAAATGAATTAAATAGTATAAATATAAATGATTATGGATATTTAAGAGTAGTAAATGTATTAAATATAGATTTTGGATATGATGGAATAGGATTAATATTTTTAATATTAACAATATATTTAGGAGTAATAAGTATAATATCAAATTGAGAAAATATAATAGATAAACGTGAAACATATATGATATTATTAATGATATTAGTAATATTAATGGGATTAAATTTTGTATGTTTAGATTTAATAAGTTTTTATGTATTATTTGAAAGTACATTAATACCTTTATATTTAATAATAGGAATATATGGAGGATCAAAAAAAAATAAAGCAGCTTATTATGTATTAATATATACATTATGTAGTTCATTATTTATGTTATTATCTATAGTATTAATATATGTAATTTATAATAATGTAGATTATGTAACAATAAATAGTAAAATAATATCAATAGAGTTACAAAGTGTATTATTAATAGGATTAATGATAGGATTAGGTGTAAAAACACCATTAGTACCAGTACATACATGATTACCTACAGTACATTCAGAATCACCATTAGGGGGTTCAATCTTATTAGCGGGTAAACAAATTATGCTCGCTTTAAATTTAGCTATATGCTGGGAACACCTTTTTTTTTTGTAAATAAAAGGTCAATCAGCAGGAAACCGAATTTAGATTTAATAAAAAAATCAAATTTATTAATGGTAGAAAATACAAATAAAGATATAACACTACCCGGGATCCTCAGAGGCCACACGCTAAATACAAATAGAAAATTAATGTATTCTTATTTATCAGGTTTATTAGAAGGTGATGGAAATATTTTTGTACCTAAAGATATAAAAGGACAACCATCAATATCTTTTGCTTTACCAACAAAAGATTTACCTTTATTTTTATTAATTCAAAGAGATCTTAAACATGGTCATATATATAAAATAAAAGGAAAAAATGCATATCAATATATAATAAGTAATTTAGAAGGAATAGTATTAATAATGAATTATATAAATGGTTTTATGAGAACAAAAAAAATATTAAAATTATATGAATTAATAGATTTTTTAGATACTAAATATCCAGGAAAATATAATATAAAAAAATTACCTTTAGATAATTCGGATATAAAAGATAACGCTTGATTTGCAGGGTTTACTGAATCAGATGGATGTTTTTATATAAGAATATCGAAAAATAGTAATTGTAATACTTATAAAGTTCATTGTAAATACGAATTAGCACAAGCATATGATAAAAATGATTATACATTTAATATTATGACAAAAATAAGTGATTTTTTATTAGTAGATTTAAAAGTAAAAAAAAAATTATATTGAATAGCAACAGGTTCTTATAAATCTAATGATATTTTAATAGATTATTTTAATAAATATTCACTTTATGGATCTAAATATTTAGATTACTTAGATTGATGTAAAGTATTAGAAATAGTAAAAAATAAAAAAAAAAATGAGAAATTAGAAATAATTAAAAATATTAAATATCATATGAATACTAAAAGAACTTATTTAAATTGAGATCATTTAAGTAAATTTAATATATAAAAAAGTCCCCGCCGGCACGACGTGCGGGGCAGTGATACATTAATTTATAATTTGTAAAGATATGGTCCCATCTATATTGAAAAATATAGAGTACTTACTTAATATTAATAATAATATATTAATATTAAAGATAAATATATATTTATATATACATCATACCTTGAGAAAAGGGGTAAGTCAAGAAAGAAGATAATTCTTAAATTAGCAATATATGGTATAATAAGAATATTATTATCAAATATATCAGAAATTTCATTATTATATGCACCAATATTATATGTAATAGGTATTATAACAATAATATATAGTAGTTTAGTAACATTAAGTCAAACAGATTTAAAAGTAATAATAGCTTATAGTTCAATAAGTCATTTAGGTGTATGTATATTAGGTATATTTGCAAATAATTTAATAGGTATAATAGGTTCATTAGTATTATGTTTAGCTCATGGATTTGTATCACCAGCTTTATTTATATTAATGGGAGGAGTATTATATGATAGATATCATAATAGAGTATTATTATACTATCAAGGATTAACTCAATTTATGCCATTATTCGCGGTATATTTAGTATTCTTTAGTTTTAGTAATACAGGTACACCATTAAGTTATAACTTTATAGGGGAATTCTTATGTATAACAGGAGCAATAATTAAACATCCAGTAATAGGGGTATTAACAGCATCTTCAGTTTTATTAT
>VNJQ01006886.1:0-14046 GCA_008042515.1 Drosophila truncata | reverse complement strand
TTAACTGCCGCTCTTTGGAAAGAATTAACTCAGTTGATGACTTGGGCATCCGCCTGGATCCCAAACTTGACTTTATCGATCATATTTCGTGGTGGTCGAAAGAATTCGATGACCCATACGTTACTAAAACTTTATATATTTCATTAGTTCGTCCTATCTTAGAATATGGATCTTGCGTTTGGAGCACACAGTATGGGGTCCACAGTAAACGCATTGAATCGGTTCAAAAGAACTTTTTGCTTTTTGCTTTACGCGGCTTAAACTGGGATGCTGAACAGAGATTACCCTCCTATCATAGTAGACTTCTCCTAATAAACTTACCGTCCTTAGCCAATCGCAGAATTATGCTAGGCAGTTGTTTTATTTATAACCTTATTCACGGCGACGTGGAAAGTACTGACTTGTTAGGTCAGCTCAATTTCCACGTACCGAGTAGAAACACTAGGTCCTATATACCCTTAGTTTTGCGCCATTGTAGAACCTCATTTGAACTGCATGAACCCTTTAGAGTACTGTGTGCAAGTTATAATGATTTGTACTCAATAATTTCACATGTAGATAGTCTTCCTAAACTAAAAACTTTAATCCTAACACACTTAGTACGCATGCAAGCAAACATTCAGGCAGCACGCCAGTAATTTATTTCCTCGTATTCTTTTCTATATTTTCCATCGCGACTACTAATACCTAACCCCAACAGGCACGTGCCTGGTTTCACAAGGGCCACTTGAGTGTACTGACCGTAGTGCATAAACGTCTATTAAAAAAAAAAAAAAAAAATAGTAAATTCCTCGAAATTACTTGTACCTGTCAACATTACACTGGCCGATCCGAACTTTGACAAGCCAGGAAAAATCGACATGCTTACCGGAGCAGAGCATTATTATTCTGTGCTTCTACCAAACCAGATGGTAGAAAAGCCGGGAGGCCCAATTCCCAAAAACAGAAAGCTTGGATGGATTGTTGCCGGAAAAATTCCTGCCGAGCACAGAAAAAGAGGTTGATACACTGCTAGAACGATTTTGGACACTAGAAAATCTAGACACCAAAGAAAAGACTCAAATCTCATTTCGTAGCAAATCTGCAGGTTGCAGTAGATAGAAAATTCATTGTAAAACTTCCATTCTCTGAAGGCACTTCAGCCCTGGAAGAATCTCAAAAGACGGCGACCAACAGATTCTTGGCGTTAGAGCGAACGACACCGGAAGTCTGGAAAAGCTACGTAGACTTAATGGAGGAATATGAAAACCAGGCACATCCCACATCACTGTGTATTAGATCCCAGAAGCAGCACTACGAAACTACGGGTAGTGTTCGATGCTTCCTGTAAAACAACAAGCAATAAATCATTGAATGATATATTGTGTTGTGTGGATGCCCCCTGATCACGAGTCCCAGCAGTTAATCGTATGGCGAAATAAGCCATCTGACGATCTAAAGTTTTACCGACTGAAAACCGTTACATACGGTACAACGTCAGCACCATTCCTAGCTACAAAATGCTTGTATTACCTCGCGGAGAAGGCCAAGAAACATCTACCGCTTGAAGCCTTCGTACTTTTACGTTGACGACTGTCTCACAGGAGCACAAAGTATTCCAGAAGCAGTCCAATTTCAACAAGAGTTAAACAAAATACTGCTACCATCCGGATTCCAGCTTCGAAAGTGGTGCTCCAACAACGATCAAGTATTAACCCAAATTCCACGAGAAGACACTGTCCCTAACGTCAAACTAGACGAAACACTCCAACATTATAGTGTTAAGACCCTGGGTTTGCTCTGGATACCACAAAAGGATCATTTATGTAGACGATCTCAAAAAAGCAAAGCGTCAACCATCACCAAGGAAGTGGTAAGCTCAAAATCATTGCAAATATTCGACCCTCTAGGATTATTGGCCCCCGTTGTGGTTAGGGCTAAAATATTCATGATGGGTTGGGACCAGGAGCTTCATCAGAAACTTCAGCTGGATTGGAAAAATTATCGTGCTGACCTGCAAGCATTAAATAAAATGCAGATTCCAAGGCATCTTTGAAGGAAAGGTGCCAGTCACGTAAGAACTACACACCTTTGTTGACGAATCAGAGTGAGCATACGGAGCAAAATATTTAAGTTTCCGTCCGAATGCTCTGCTCAAAATCAAGAGTAGCATCATCAGCAAAGGAAACACTACCTCGTTTAGAGCTACATATGTGCTGCAGTTCTGGGAGCTGAACTGACCCTTAGCGTCAGAAAGGAATTACGCATGCATAAGGCATCCGGGTATTTATGGACTGATTCAACTGTAGTCCTATCCTGGATAAATGCGGCTGCATCGTCATACCACACGTTTGTGGCAAACCGGATCGCAAAAATTCAAGCTGTGTCGCAATGGCGTCATAGGTCATTAGCAAATAGCCCAATGGATATACTGTCAAGAGGGATTGCTGCAAGCAAATTAGCAGAACATAAGCTCTGGCTGTATGGACCTCTATTTCTGCTGACAAGTGGTCCAAGGTACCGACATTTGTTCCCAGCGCTCTAGAACGAAGAGTAAAGCAAGTAAGTTTGCCGATATGTCAAAATCAAATTGGAAGCATACTGTATAGTTGCAACCACAGCAACTTCTTTTACAAATTACAACGCATTGTAGCATATATGATGCGTTTCTGCAATAAGCCAACCACAACCACGCTGAGTTTCGGTGAATTGATTTATGCCAGGACAATCATCCTACGCACAATTCAGAAAATTGAATTCGCTGCTGAGCACAAACAACTTCGCATCCACAAGACAGTGGACAGAAGGAGTTCAATCGTCTCCCTCTCTCCGATAATAGGAAATTATTGACTTATCAGAGTAGGAGGAAGGTTGGAAGAATCTAACCTTCCATACTACGCAAAGCATCAGATCCTGCTTCCGTATAATGATCCGATTGTGAAGATGTTGCTGCAAGAAATGAATGAAGAGAACATGTCTGAGAGCCATACCCAGACAGCAATATTGGATTCTCAATGGCAAAACAATGGCCAGGAGCATCAAACACAATTGTGTCAGATGTACAAGAGCACGACCGAAGTTAATGCAACAAATCACGGGAAATCTACCAGCAGATCGAGTAGCACAGGCTCGGCCTTTCTCCAACTCTGGAGTCGACTACTGCGGTCGGATTCATCATAAAATCTGTGGAAAAAGGTCGACGTGGAAAGTGTCAGACCATCCATCCACTGCAACCAATTTTGTCGGTGCCAAAAACCAGTTGAAGGCTTTAGAAGAAACAATCTTAACTGAGAAGGCCCAGACCAGGATCATAAACCAATGCAATAAGAATCAGGTGGAATTCAAATGTGTACCGCCTCGAGCGCCATCGTTTGGCGGTAAAATCTGCAGAACGGCTACGGGTATCAGTTTTGAAGAGCTCAACACTGTAATCATTGAGGTCGAGGCAATCCTCAACTCAAGGCGTTAGGGAGTTAGTATCGAGGCTCAAACAATCTTTCTGGAACCAGTGGTCCCTAGAATATCTACAAGAACTACAAATGCGCACCAAATGGAAAACCATGGCGCAGAATGTCAAAGAAGGATTACTATACGATACGAGCGTATCAAAACTCTAGAATACCAGATAGATACTATCAAAAGGTAAAGAGGCAAATATCAAGGCGACCACCTACAGCAAGCTTTTATGTTCCTAACAGCTCAGCTAACTCTGGTGGCAACTGAAATGCAGCGGATGCAAAATGAAATAGATAGTGTGCTCACTGACATTCGCCATCGAACCATTAGTCCGATACTAGTATCTCCCAAGCAACTAAGGGAGCATATCCCACCAGATCAACTACTTCCGGTATCATCGGAGAACGTGATTCAGCTCTACAAAATCATGCATGCCGAAGGCACAATAACTAGCGACCATGTTTCAAAATATCTCTACAGTTGGTGTACATAACACAGCATGAAGTGTTCAGCATTATTCCTATCCCGACATGAAAGGCAGAAAGCTGGCAGCGATTCAGTCTAAAAAACGGAAATTATAGCCGTCAATGCCCATCGAGAACAATTCAAGGGACGAGGTTTAAGCAATGTTTTGAGTTGCCAAACTAAGAACACATATGCTTTAACCACCCAGCAACAATTAGCGTGGAAAATCGGTGTGAATTTCAGTTATTTAACAACAAAACTAAAACTATATGTAATATTACCCAATCGAGGTCCGATCTATTGTGGTCAGCAATGCATCAGCAAAACAGATGTTTGCCGCGCACAGTCCCTTAGAGCTTCAAGCAGTGTGCAACGGAACATCATTCACAGTGCGCCTTCATGGAAGCGGCCTATTGCCGCTTGCCCCAGGCTGCACTGCACGCAATTCAAATTTAGCGTAAGCACATTTAGCACGGTGATCAGCGAAACGAAATCTACATATAATCGTTTTGGCAATGTCACAGAGATTGGCCTAAAGGAAACACCCGAGCCAGGAAATAGAATCAAGGGAAATACAACCAAGAAAGTCAGCCTAGAACTAGACGCCTTACAACATCAGCTGTCCAAACTAAAAAAAGATCAACTGGAAAAATCAAAACACCACGCCGCAGTACCAACAAATAGCTACCTATGTGGCCCTTGCAATGTCAATTCTATTCATCATTGCATGGGCTCTCAAAAGGATGTGCGGGAGATGGACACCACTACGGTGGACACCCAACCCAGGCAGACCACGGAACAATCCTCAACAGAACCTGCCCCACAGAATTTTTCGTTCGACCTTAGAAAGTTGAACACCGGTTCAACGGCCGGGAGAATGTTCAGTCGCGGTAATATTTACTTAGAAGTAATAATATTCCAGAAGCAATAAACAATATATATTAACTCTGCAGTCAGAGCAATATGCATTTATTATTTTTTTTTTTGTTACTATTTACTATTTATCAAACATATATAAGCAAGAATATACATATAAAACATATCAAGAACAATTACTCGGCCAAACATTAAATTCTTTTTTATAAATTCACTTAATTTTCCATTTGGCTTTCGATAAATTCCAATTAAAAAGCATAAATCATTAAATACAATAGACAAACGTCGAAAAGAATAAATTAAAGACAAAGAATGGCAGTGGAAAAACGAATCTAGCCCGACCATCGATCCACATGGCGATGTCCTGCGGCGTCAAAGTGGTTCAGCCATTCAAATCAATCTCCTCGGCCGCCGTATCGATGCCATTTCCATCCGAATGATTGTTATTGGTGGCGGTCGATGCAGCACTAAGGGTTCCCATGGATCTGGCTGCTCCCATTTGTCCAAAGGCGCTCTCCACAAAGGTCAGATCCAGCTTCTGGTGGTGGTGGTTGGATCTCGTCGGTTCTTGCTGCTCTCCCAAGATTTTATCCTCCTTAATTGTGGTAATTGGCAGATTGACAGTTAAATATCCCAACTCCCAACGAGTCAGTATCCTTGGCTCTCTGGAGAGCTGTTCCCGAAAAGGATTTCGACCTGGCATGCTGACGCCTCAACAGATTTGGCGACAGAGTAAACTTCAAAATGTATTTGCTATTCAGTTTTTTCACCGGCACAACCACAATGCTGCCAAAGATAAAGATGGTGCAGCCCAAAAACCATACCTCTGACACCTTGATGTAGCTTACCTTGGGCAGGGTTTTGCCCTGGGCCGAGGCCAATGTGACAAAGGTCAAGAGGGTGCTGGTTCCCAGGGTGATTCTCGGTGGTGCCTGGTCTGCCTGCAGCCAAAAGGAGACCTAGGAAGGCCGCAATAAGCATGGAGGGTAGAAAGTAATCCATTAAATAGAATCCCACCACACGGGTTAAATGTACCGTGAAGCTTAGGGAGATGTAATTCCCCGCAAAGGCTCCATGCCTCAAATCACTGAGATCCGCATTGATTACTTTCTCTTTGGACCAAGAACGCTGCAGCACAAATTCGGTGAGATGGACGGCCGGATCGTAGGTAATCGGTCGCTTTTGTTCCCAATGCAGCACAAGCTCCGATGTGTTGCACATCCAGCTTTCCAGCACCGTGGAGCAACGTTGCTCGTCAAAGGGGATGCGACTCGAAACGATGACAGTGGCATCGGGGGAGATGGAGGTGAGAATGTCCTTCTCAGTGACGCCCAAAATACTAGAATCCCTTTCATTGGCCAAGAATATGTGGGGCATCCATTGGGAGTCTCGCAGCTGCTGCTCCCCCAGGATGGGCTGCTTTTTCTTGGGACTCACGCCACGAAAATTAAGACGTGGATCCAAATAGCGCAACTGCAGTAAAGCATAAATCTTGAATTGCAAATCGTGCGCCTCTATATTCTGCATAAAGTAGATGTAGGTACGCATATAGACATCCACAGGCAAACGCGGGCCGCTTTCCGAGAAGGTAACCGGGCGCTCCAGGCGATCGTAGCGGCAGCCATGGGTTAATTTATCGAGTAACTGCGTCTGCGACAAGCTGTCGCCATCGGCCAGCGTGGGACAGTCCTCGTCCATGATGCCGGAGAGCACTGTTGGCAATAGCGTTAAACTATTGAGCACGATTTTAATTAGCACCGACCAGTTCATGGCAAATTAAAAAAATTAGGTCTAAAAAAAAAAAATCGTAAATGAAATACCAATTACCAAGTCAACGGCACCGTAAGACACCGTAATCTACATTTCTTTTATACACTATTTCTGTTAACATAAGCACTTTTGTACTTATAAATACGGTTAAGTTTCAATAAAATCAGTAAATGTTTTACCACAAACAGAAGCTTTACTCACTTATTAGAGGCTGTCGCCATGTCTTCAGATACTCATTCATCAACCAAACCAACCCAAACCGTCCTAGACCGCCTCGGCGGCCGAAAGTATACGCCGGGAATGCGTAGGCGGGATACTCACAGCTACGAGGGGAAGGGAACCCAACTGGGCTTGACTGCCTCGGCGGCGGCGAGCTCGCGTCGGGAAATGCCGCAGCGGGAGGCTCGTCGCTCCGAGGGGAGAAGGGGAGAGAAGAAGGCAGAGAAATAAAAAAAACCCCTTCACCAAAGTTCCCCACGGAAAAGACTACGGTTTTTAATTAGGGTACAATTTATTTAATTATTTTTTTTAATAATTTTTAATATTATTATTATTAAAATTAATATAGTTACATATAAATTCTACCTACTGCCCGTAGTACTTGGAGGGGGGAAAAAGTTGAGGTATTTTTCCACTTACATGTGTCTCCTTACGCAGACGGGAGCGGGGGCACGTGACGCGGGCACGGGGCACTTAGAGTGCGCGGCGGACGTTGAGCGCGCGCGACGGAGCGCTGCACGTGGGCTGCAGGGCACGGGGGCGCTTAGAGCGAGCGCGAGCTTTCGTTGTATCGATACATCGATCTAGCGATCTAGCTTCTCGTATAGCTAAAACTCCAGTGGCTACTTATAGCTAAGACTTCACAGCTACTTATAGCTAAGACTTCATGGCTACTTATAGCTAAGACCTTCATGGCTACTTATATCTAAGACTTCACCCAATCTCGAATTAATATTTACACCTAGCTCTCTATTTATACTTATGTTTGTATTTATTTCAGCGTTTGCATTTGCTGCTACATAGCAGCAATTTAAGTAGCAGGGAGCACAAAATCAAAACGGTTGCTCTTTGCTCTGCTCTGTAGCACTGAACGTCGGAGCACGGAGCAATAGCAATATTTGTAGTTGTAGCAATAGCACAAGCATCGACAGCGATATTAGAGCACAGCAAACAAAAAGATTGTGCTCTCGTAACAACTTCGTAGTCGCTCTCGTAGCAACCGCTTAGTCGTTCTCGTAGCATTTCTGTAGTTGTAGTACCAAATTTTACCGCTATATTTTGTTTTCATAGGCACGGATTTGCACGGATTTAATTTTTTTAAGAGCGCAATAATGTTACTGTTAATTTCAAATTATAAGAATATATTTATTTTTCATATTACAAAAATAAAAAAGGAAATTTCAATACAATAGCAATAACAATAATTTAAATTATTATTTTTGTGCTCTTCAAATAAAGGGAAATTGTCAATGGCAATGAATTGGTATGAATTTCCTGCGTGCTCTTCAAATTGTAACGGTCTATCATTGATTAGTAAATTTTGTATATTACTTGTATTAACAGGTTTCTTGGCAATTACTATGCACTTTGACTTTGTCTAGTTATTGTCTCAAGACACTTATTGCATTATTCTCAATATATCGGAATCGGATGAAAATAATTTAAATGTTAAATGCTTTTCGGTTGCCTAACATTACGCCAAACGTATGTTAAAGAGGTTTTAAAGCTCATTTGAGTTTTGGCGGTTCTTTTGTTTTGGTATTCACACGGAATTGTTTTTTTCTCGCGTAAAATTTTCTTAAGGCGTTGTGTGATCTGCTGTGATTAATTAATGTGAAAATTATTAAATGTACATAGTTGGTCATTTTTTTCCTTAAAGGTAGGTTTATTTACTGACAAATTCTTGATTTCGTTTTTTGAATGTGTTAATATTGTGTGCTGCAGCAGTAAAAATCCTCTACGTGTCTTGAGACACGCATGGGTATTTGCGCGTATTTTTTTTGGTGCAGCTCATATACAACTACATTCAATTGTCTGATACAAACATGTTGTTTTTAGTTAGAAATAAATTTGAAGAAAGAAGTTATGTCTGAACTAATACGGAAATTGTCGGATTTATCCGATGAGCATATTTTACAAATGTTTGATTCAGTGAAGTCCGACGATGAATTGTCCATTGAATCAAGTGAAGATGAAGACGATCCCGTATCCGAAACCGTATCGCGAACTGCAAGCTAACAAATGATGACGCTATCAAAAAAATGCCAAGAGGTCATATGGATGAGTACGTTGGCACATTCTATGGTGTCCAATTAAGCAACGTATTATGAAAAGGCAACAAGGCCGTGCGCTTGCTCTCCACTTATGTTGGTGTCTCTCCTTTTGCTAGGACAAATCCGGATGATGAAATTTCAAAAATAGCTCGATATGAAAGAAAAGCTAAAAAGTTCATTGATGTTGATTGCCCACAAATAATACGCGAATACAACGCACATATGGGCGGCGTAGACTTAATGGATGGACTGATGGGCCGTTACCACATACAAGCAAAAACTCGAGACAGTGCGACTCGAATTTTTTATCACTTGATAGACATGACCACAACAAACACGTACGTTTTATATAAACGTATACAGAAACAAAAAGAGAAAGAAAACAACATATCTGGCAAACCCCTTGAACTCCCAGATTTTCGTGAAGCAATTGCTGCTGGCTTGGTATCAGTGTCACGCAGTGTTGGACAACACTCGTAGCCAAGTTCCCCACCCAAGTTCCCCACCCAAGTCGAATTCTACAGGGAGTAAAATTTCAAAACCCCAAGTATAGCCGGTCACCCAACTGGGAACTCGGCATCCTCCGCATCTGGCTCCTTGGGGCAAAGAGCAAAAGGCCGAGGACCTGGCCATTTTCCAACCCCCCCGCCCCCGCCGAGGCAGTGCCAGTTTAAGTGGGGCTCTGGGGACCGTGAAGGAGCGGTATAACTCCCATCAGGCATCCGCTGGGGGAAATCCCCGCGCGCCGTGGGACCCCACAAAGGAGCAGGTGCGATGAACCAGGCGAAACTGCCTGCTGACCAGGAAGTCACCCTGGCCCTGTTCGCTGGCGAGGACTGCGACATCTCAGGCGATGCCGCACCCAGGATGCGGAAAACGTTCTGCGGGACGCAAACGGCGACTGTCGGGCTTAGACCAGAGCATGCGAGAAAGCTGCTCGAGATGGGCAAAATCCGGATCGAATGGGTTGGCTGCCGCATCAAGCAGAAGGCTGAGGAGGCGAGGAGGTGGTTTAAATGTATGGGCTACGGGCATACGTCCGCAAGATGCAGAGCCTCTGACACAGTAGCCAAGGCCACCCAGGAGGCCTGCTTCAGATGCGGGGTCACTGGCCACAAGCACTACACGTGCCAAAGCAGGCCCAAGTGCATCCTATGCACCCGAGGCGGCAAGACCGCGGGAGAAGCTGCGCTCGCGACCCTGAGCCGGACTTGCCCGGAGTATCTGGAGGCCAACAAGAAAATGCAGAATGGTTAAACTCCTTCAGCTTAATCTAAACCACTGCAGCGCTGCTCAGGACCTTCTGGCACAGACAGCTGCCGAAAACAAAATAGATGTCGCTATTTTGAGCGAACCCTACAAGGCGAAGGCAGAAGGAGTATGGCAGCAGAGCGACGGAGGTGGCGCAGCCATCTGGAGCTGCGGGCAGCCCCCGGACACTTATCGCAGAGGGCGTCGAGACCCGGTTACGCCAGGGCCAAGGTTCTGGGAATCACGGTCTACAGCTGCTACCTAGCCCCAAGCCTGCATATAGATGCATTCAGGGACGCAGTGCAGGAGATCGCCAGCGAAGCCCGTGGCCGATCCCCGGCGATAATCGCTGGGGACTTCAACGCGTGGTCTACCACGTGGGGGAGCACAAGGACGACGCAGCGGGGAACCATCCTCCTGGATGCCTTGGCCTCAGTTGACGTCTGCCTCAGATGCACCTACAGCAAGGCAGGCAGGGAGTCCATCATCGACCTGACCTTCGCCAGCCCTGAGCTCGCACGGAACAGCCTCTGGAAAGACTCAAACCTATTTACATACAGCGACCATGCAGCAATCATCACGGAGACGAGACACAGGCAGCAGGTCCCTTCTACCAGACAATGGGCGTACAGGGTACACACCCTAAACGCTTATATATAAGTGCTTATAGCAACCATGAAGGACAACGCTATCAGCGGCGATGCGAATTCCGGTGCAGTCACTCTAACTGCGAGGATAAAGGAGGCTTGTGACGCTGCCATGGCGAAATCCACCAGGGGCGACGGAAGGCGGCCAGTCCCCTGGTGGACCCAAGAGATTGCCGCTGCGAGGAGGGAGTGCCTCTCTGCAAGGGGGGATCCTAACGCAACAGAGGACGCCCCACGCAAGCCCTGTTCGAGTCCCGCTACAAGGAGAAGAAAAAGGTACTAAAGGCGGCGATCAGGATGAGCAAGAACAAATGCTTCCAGGAGCTGTGCGACGCAGCAGACAAAGAACCTTTCGGCTCGGCCTACAAGCTGGTCATGGGCAAGCTGCACAGGCCGCCGACCCCAACCTCCCAGGAGCAACTTGGAACAAGTGTCTCCACGCTGTTTCCTGGACAGCCACCCCTAAGGCCTCCCAGCATAGCTGTGTCCGAGGAGATCATCGCGAGCGAGGACGAAATGCTGAGCGCGCTGGCCACCATTAAAGCTGGCAAGGCCCCGGGACCAGATGGCATTCTCAATGCCGCACTGGATGCCATAATAAAGGCCTACCCGAGCCTATTCGCTCGTGTGTACAACCGGTGCATGGCAGAGCGTACTTTCCCGGAAGCCTGGAAGGAGCAAAGGTTAGTCCTCATCCCGAAACCAGGCAAGATGAACGATGACCCGTCCTCATATCGACCCCTTTCTATGCTCAACACACTGGGGAAGATATTGGAGCGCATCATCTGCACTAAACTGGAGATGGAGATCGAGGAGCGAGGAGCCCTTTCAAACCAGCAGCACGGCTTCCGGAAGAGGCGAAGTACGATCGATGCGATCCGCGAGGTAACGCAGATAGCGGCAAATGCCATCGAAGGCGAAAGATGGCAGGGCGGCACCTTGACGTCAAAAACGCCTTCAATTCGGCAAAGTGGAGCCTAATCCTGCAGGCTCTCCAGCGCAGCGGCATATCGGGTAACCTCATCCTCCTAATAGCCGACTATTTCAAGGACCGCGTCCTGAAGTACACATCCGATGACGGGAACCAGGTGCATCACGTGACAGGAGGCGTACCACAGGGCTCCGTTCTGGGGCCAATCCTGTGGAACATCATGTACGACGGGATCCTTCGGCTTGCACTGCCTGATGGCTGCACCGTAGTGGGGTTCGCGGACGATATCGCGCTGGTCACCGTGGACAAACACCTGGCCGACGTCTCCGCCAAATGCAGCCGCGCAATCGACATGATGATGTCCTGGCTGACGGACAACGGACTCGCACTGGCCGAACACAAAACGGAAGCTGTACTCATCAGTAGCAGAAAGGCTGTCGAGAAGGTAAGCGTCAGGGTCGGCGCGACAACCATCGAGTCTAGCCCAGCCATAAAATACCTTGGAGTCATGATAGACCACAGGCTCAACTTCCGGATACACCTGGAGTATGCGGCGGCCAAGGCGTCCAAGGCCACCGCTGCCATCTCGAGGATGATGGCCAACACGCGGGGTCCAAAGCAGCATAGCAGGCGTCTGATAGCAACAGTGGTGACGTCGACCATCCTGTATGCAGCCCCGATATGGGCTGAGGCCATGAAGACGGCTAGCTACAGTCGGCAGTGCAAGTCGGTCTATAGATGCTGCGCGTTGCGTATCTCCAGCTGCTTTTGCATTGTGTCCGAGGAAGCCGCTCTGGTGGTATCGTCAGCAATCCCAATAGATCTGCTGGCAGAAGAGCGTAGATCTGGGATATCGGGCAGCAGGATTCAGCGAAGCAACACAATTGCCCGGTGGCAGGAGAGATGGGACATCGCGAGCACAGGGCGGTGGACCTACAGACTCATCTCCAACCTGACTCCCTGGCTGCAGAGAGCCCATGGAGAGCTTGACTACCACACTACGCAGATCATCACGGGACATGGCTGCTTCAAGGCCTACCTACATAGGTTCAAGCACGACCCCTGCGGCAGCGACTTCACTGAGGATGCAGAACATGCCTTTTTCGAGTGTCCACTTTTTTCGGCAGAACGTGCTGCTCTGGAGGCAGCCACGAGGTGTCACCTTACACCCGACAACTTGATCGGCTGTATGCTGGAGAGCCCCCCAACTGGACAACAGTTGCAGAAATGGCTGCATCCGTGATGCGCCGGGAGCGGACCCGCCGCACCGAAGGCGACCGATGAGCGGCAGCACGACCGCCACCCGCCCCCACAAAGTATAGCTTTGCGGCAGTTCCGCGGGGTCGGAACTCTCTATCTACCTATCCCCCACGCTTTGTAAATTATTCCTATTTTCTACTTTAACATTCACATAACTTCCTAAATAAAAAAAAACAAAAACCTACACATTTTTTGAGCTCATTTTTGAGCTTAGGAGCCGCCATATACCTAAGAAAAAAATGTTGTGCTCAATTTTTCACTTTTTTTAAGAAAGTAGCCTTAGAGGGTTAATACTAAAGCCATTACTTCTTGCCGAATTATCAAATACATGAATCATTCTATTACTGCCATTAACACAAATATTTAACTGTTTAAATGAACTTCACAATCAGACAAGAGACTAGGTAAATCATTTACAAACATAGAGAACAACAAAGAGCACAGGACTGATTCTTGGGGAACGCCACGTCCGAGCTTGCTAAAGATAGAAATTCTATCACCCGACACAACTGCATGTAGCCTGTTATAAAGATATGATTCAATAAACCGAGCTGCTGTACTAGAAAAATTAAAAATGGGTTTCAGTTTGGTACTGAGAATATGGTGGTTGACTGAGTCAAATGCATTGCTATGGTCAAATAGGGTCGAAAAAGTCACACAATTATTGTAAGTTGTTTACGAAAGTCTTCCACAATGTTAGTAATTGCACTAACGCAACTTCTATTTTTCCTAAGCCCCGACTGCTTCTGCGACAACAGCGAATTCCCTTCTAGAAACTTCTGAACTGGCAGCGACATTAAATGTTCAAGTACTTTAGCTAGGAAAAGTAAAATCGAAATAGGCCTGTATTCCTGTATTAGGTTTCAACTAAGGGATTATTTTTGCTTTTTTCCAAGCTGAAGGAAAAGTGGATGTGGTAATTGCTAAATTATAAATATATGTAATGTGAGGAAGTAATAATGGTAACATAATTATAATAAATTTAGGGTTAACATTGTCTAGGCCTTCAGCAGTTGACTTAATTTTAAGTATACATGTGGGAGTGATATCTCATTACCTATTTAACTCCTACATTGACGACGCCCTGGACAACGAGAATGAAAAGACGCATTATGATCCCTGAGAAGACGACCCAAGA
>VNJQ01006881.1:0-39501 GCA_008042515.1 Drosophila truncata | reverse complement strand
ATATGTCGGAACGGGCCGGATCGGACAACTATATCATATAGCTGCCATAGGAACGATCGGTAAAACTTTCGAAAAAAAATTATAACTTTGTCAGTTTTCAACAAAACTCCATCAAATTTGATATTTGGCCATTAATTATTAATTTAGAATTTCGATTTTAATTTCATGAAAATCGGACGACTATATCCTATAGCTCTCATAGGAACAATCAGAAAAATAATATAAAAAATCCTAACTTCGCTGTTTCTCAACATATTTTCATCAAATTTGAGATTTGGCCACTTAATATTGTTTGAGAATCTTAGTTTTAATTTCATGAAAATCGGACGACTATATCCTATAGCTCTCATAGGAACAATCAGAAAAATAATATAAAAAAATCATAACTCCGCAGTTTCTTAAAATATTTTCATCAAATTTGAGATTTGGCCACTTAATATTCTTTCAGAATTTTAGTTTTAATTTCATGAAAATCGGACGACTATATCCTATAGCTGCCATAGGAACAATCAGGGTAATAATAAAAAATTCAGAGTTTCGCTATTTCTCAAAATATTTTAATCAAATTTGGGAATTGCCCACTTATTATTATTTCAGAATTTCGACTTTAATTTTATAGTTCAATTGCAATCTGCAAGGGTATATAAACTTCGGCGAACCGAAGTTAGCTTCCTTTCTTGTTGTATGATAATTTTTGCTTTAATTATGGTGGTTTAATTATTTAGGCCTTCCGCTGGTCAGGTCTAATACTCCGGCGCTGCAGTTCCTGCGCTTTCGTGGCAAAATCAACATACAGCGGCCCAAGGAGCCGCACTACGAGCGCGCACGGGTGATTGCT
The DNA here is from genome assembly GCA_008042515.1 of Drosophila truncata. Classification (NCBI taxonomy): domain Eukaryota; kingdom Metazoa; phylum Arthropoda; class Insecta; order Diptera; family Drosophilidae; genus Drosophila; species Drosophila truncata. The sequence continues at coordinate 38,663 of VNJQ01006881.1, read as the reverse complement.
GTGACGCAGCCCAAGTACCCAGAGCCACCAAAGGCCCAGACCTGCTTCAGAACTCGGGCAGAGCGAACGCAGCAGCAGCTGGAGAACCCCTACAACGAGATTATAGCGCGGGAGGTACGCAACTGGCTGGACCACTCGAAGCTGGTGGCCATTTTCCACCTGAACTCGATCACCGCCGACGAGATCTTTCGCGTTCGCGTCCAGTTGCACAAGCAGAACCTGCACCTCAAGTCCTACGGCCGCAAGATCATTGGCCAGGCGGTGGAAGGCACTCGTTACGAGGCCATTCTGCCGCTCTTCCACTCGAATCATTGCATTATCTTCTCGCCGGACCAACAAAAGATCTCCACGCTGCTGAAGATCACGCGGAAAGTGCCGCAGATGGTACTGCTGGGCGGAATCGTGGAGGAGACCCTGCTAAGCAGGAACGAGTTCATGGCCTATGCCCAAATGCCTGGCCTGCAGGCGGCGCAGGCGCAACTTGTACAGACCCTCAATCAGGCAGCTGGTCAGCTCGTTCAGCAGCTGCAGGCGCATCAGAACAGCTTTGTGCAAGTGCTGGACGTCCATTCCAAGGGTGAACAAGGTAACAAGGATGGCGCAGCAGCGGAGGAGGAGGCGACCCAGTAAAAACCTTGTTTTTTTTCTTTTGTTAAATAACATAAAATGCGAAATCAAAGTATTGTATCCATTGTCTTTCTCATACTAAACTATAGCTTCTACAAATTGGTTAACTACTGCGGCACGATCTGCTGGACACATGCCTTTTTATGACTAGAGAGAGATTGCACTTTCCGAACATCTGCTGGAATGATGGCGTCAGTTCGATGGCACCGCTCACGAGCTGATCGCGGCGGTGTGCTGCTGCTGCTGGTGCTGCCAGCGCTGCCTGCAATTGTAGGCCAGATTGGCCAGGGCCTCCGCAGCGTCCAATTCGTCCTTGTGATGGAGCATCCAACTATCCCCGCGAGAGGCCGCGGCGGCGGCATCATTGTAAAACATCAGCTGGCTCTGTCCTACGCTGCCTACGCTGCTCTTCTGCCTGAAAGCCATATAGTTTTAAATCCTAAACTCGTTAATATCTCTCTCTTCAATGCTGCTGCTCACCTGGTCGAATTCCACTCGATGTGATAGTTACTCCTGTCCGGCGTAAACTTGGCCGCGCTCTCCAACCACTTGTTGAGTTGGGCTCCCGGTTGGGGTTTATTGTTGACCGCCTCGCCGTCAGTGGAACTATCCCGCAGGTACTTTTCCATCATCTGATGCTTGTACTTGGCTCTGCCCACCATCGTCGTAGGAGGACGGATATGTATCCGTCCGGACAGCTCGTCGTCGTCGGCAGACTCAACATAGAAGTTTGGCTTATACTGTGACGTGGACGTGGAGTCGTTGTGGGCATTGCCATCGCTGCCAGTGCTGTGGCTGGACAAGCCATCATCGTCATCGTCTTCGAAATCGTCATCATCTCCCGTCGCCGGACACGAGCGCATTTCCTCCTCCCAAATACTATCCTCCGACGAGATGCTGAACTGTTCCACATTGCCCCTCGCATTGTGATTGTAGTTCTTGATCAGATGTCCCCATGATTTCTTGGCCTTTTCGCGCTCGGAATTCTTCAGCTTCCGCCGCCAGTTGGCAAACCAATTACAGATCTGCGTGTAGGTCAGTCCCGTCTCACCAGCCAGCTGCTTCTTCTCCTCCCGGCTGGGATAGGGATTCTCCCTACGCCGTATCAGCCAGTCCTTGAGCATTCTCTTGATATCAGGTGTAAATAGCCGTTTGGCGGCTCGCATTGCCGGCTGCAATTCATCCTCCGGTGGCCAGGCGCGTCTAGAAATAGAAAATCGTTATATATTTATTATTAATTTAATGTAAATTAGCCTGGAGAAATTATTCTCAATTAATTTTCTGGAACTTCCCTATGAAAAACCCACCTGCTGTGACGACGATTGCGCTTAGGTCGCGTTGACTTTTCCATTCTGACTTCTCCGTTCTAAAAAGAATTAAAAGAAAATGTTGTGATAGAGCAGATCTGGCACAATATCATAATAATGAAGGCAATCATTTTAAAAATACCCTGTAAGTCAATTTAATTTCAAAACTGTTGGTGGGTGGTGCTATTTCTGGCCCACGGATTTTCATGTTTTTTGGCTCTGTGTTGCTTGTTTTCATTTTATTTTCTTAACGAAACAAATATTTAGGCTTTGTCACCACAGACAAGAGAGCAATCTCCCTCTTTGTTTGGTGCGGCGTTGAATATCAGAAGAGAGTCTAAGAATCTGTTAAGGGTCTCGTTCTCGTCTTTCCTTTTTTCCCAATTCATTTAAATGTCAAACTGTGTGTGCGTGAGTATGTTTTCATGTTTTTCTATTTCACTTAACCTCTTGTTCGGGGGGAATTCATTGATAAAACTGGCGAATCATGTTTTTCCACCGATTTCTATATATATTTTTGTATGCTTATATATATATAGATCTTATGACTCTGGCAGAGTGTTTACGATTCGCAGCTCATTTTCACTCTCGTGACCCTTAAATGACACTTAAAATATGTGTTTTTCCGCTTGGAAAATCTTGGTAAAAGTTTAAATGCCTTGAGGATGCTTTACTTTTGTTGACACTTGCAGGAAATTGTATTTAAATTAACACTAACATTATATAATCTAACATAACACCATTCTCTTGTTCTGTTTCTTTTTTTTATGTTTTTAAAATGTATTTGGTTTCGAACTTCATACAAAAATACATTTCTGCACCCACCTGTAAATATTCTTTCTATATTTTCCGATTATGTTTCGTTATTTTTATAAAATTTTGGAAATAAAAGAGTCCTTGTGCTTCGTTCGACGTTTCGTGCCAGACTGAAGATATGAAAAAATGTTTTTCAGAGACCCCAAGAGGGGCACTTTTAATCTATTTACAAAATACTGCTAGATATGTGTGTGTTTATTTTAAAACAATTCGTTCTCGGGGAGAACTCTTGCGAATTACTTTCGCTCTCGATGCCCACAACCATTGGGGGTGTGATGATGAGATGGGACGGTGGCCATGACGTGCTTGAATTTAAATTGTGTCGCAACTCATTGTTGAAACATAACAATTAGTGTTTTAATGGCGCTCACAAAGCGCTAAATAGATCAAGTATCTGATAATCTGATCTGATAATGATGTCCTTTTTTAATACTTCCGATGCTTGTTTTCATGACACATAATCTTTAATGGTTTATTGAGTGATGATGAGCACTTTAGAGCACTATAAAATTAAATATTTTTATAATAAATTCATTACCTAGCGATCTTAAGAAACTTTGCAATTATTAAGTTTAAAAAAAAAACAAGATTCAAATTCAAAAAGTCCGTTATCGGGCGCGGGACTACCAGATAGAGGTGGATAAACATCGATTCCAACATTCATCGATGGTTTGGAAAACATCGATTAGTTAGAAATTCTAAAACTGTATTGTTTCGTGAATTGTAAACAATCTTTAAACGCGAACAATTTTAAATGGCAGAAAACAAACAGGAAGTGTGAAATTTAAAAATAATAATTAATTATAATTCCATTATATTAAATTTCGTATTAAATTTCATGAAAATTGGACGACTACATCCTATAGCTGCCATAGTCGTTCTTGTAGCTGTAGTTATTGTTGTTGTTGTAGGCACAAATCCAGATTCAAATCTGCGCATTTTCAGTACAAATTCGTTAATTTCTGAATTTTATATACCAGGCGCGCAGAAGGCAGTAGGAAGCGACTGAAACTGTTATAAAAACTATTTATTAGATCTGGTCACACTGCAACATTAAGCTAGATACATTTGGGTTGGTCACACTGCAAAAAAGGCGCGAAGCTTGAATTTAAATTCAAAATTAAATAATATTAATTATTTTCTCTTGTTTTTGCACTGAAAATGCCCAGTGGAACTTCAACAACACCTCTTTTGCAACAACAATATGTCGTTACAAAAACCACGGAAAAATAATATTTTATTTTGAATTTAAATTCAAATTTGGCGCTTATTTTGCAGTGTGACCAACTCAACGGTATCTAGTCCATTGTGACAGTGTGACCAGATCACATCAATTGTTTTTATAACAGTTTATACCAGTTTTATACCAAATTATGCTTGCTCATCGTCCATCTACTGCCTTCTGTGCGCCTGGTGTCTGAAATCCCGAAAATAAGGAATTTGTACTGAAAATGGCCTGATTGAAGTCTGAAATTACGCCTACAACAACAACTACAACTCTTTTACAACAACAACAACTTCTTTACAACAAAAACAATGGAAAATAAAAAATATTTTATTTTGAATTTATATTAAAATTAGGCATTTAAAGAGATGTGTTTTAGACTATGTGTGAACTTAACGTTTTTTTTTTATTTAAATTCAAATTTTGGCGGGCGAAAGGATGTGTTTTAGATCATGTATGAAGTTGTTCTTTTTTGCAAATTGTTGTTGTTAAAATGTTTTTGTTGTTGTTGTTGCACAAAATCTTGTAGCTGTAGTTGTTGTTGTAGGCACAAATCCAGATTCAAATCTGCGCATTTTCAGTACAAATTCGTTAATTTCGGAATTTTATATACCAGGCGCACAGAAGGCAGTAGCAAGCAACTTGTATAAACTGTTATACTTTAGCCTAGTTTCGAACCGTATAACAGTTAGCCGAGTTTCGAACTTTCTGTTATAAATGGTTTGAGTCTTCGCTTAGTAGCACACCAATAAGGTTTGAAACTCGGGTAAAGTATAACAGTTTATAATAGTGTTCATTCGCTTGCTACTGCCCTCTGTGCGCCTGGCATCTGAAATCCCGAAATGGAGTAATTTGTACTGAAAATGACCAGCTTGAAGTTTGGATTTGTAAATTCAAATTTGGCGCTTATTTTGCAGTGTGACCAACTCAATGGTATCTAGTCCATTGTGACAGTGTGACCAGATCACATCAATCGTTTTTATAACAGTTTATACCAGTTTTCGGTCGCTTGCTACTGCCTTCTGCGCGCCTGGTATATAAAATTCAGAAATGAACGAATTTGTACTGAAAATGCGTAGATTTTAATCTGGATTTGTGCCTACAACAATAACAACAACCAGAGCTACAAGATTTTGTACAACAACAATAAGAAACATATTTTGACAACAACAATTTGCAGAAAAAAAACTTAATTTCATATTTGACCTAAAACACATCTCTTCAACCGCCAAATTTGAATTTACTTAAAAAAACATATATAAGTTTATATTTTAAAAGGGTCGTAAGAGCATGGAATGCCATCAAGCGTCCGCCGCTTGAACTACTGTTTGTTGGCGAGGGGAAAGAGAGGGAAAGAACGCGGTATTTTCGCAGACATTTGATATGGTCACACTGCAAAAAGAAGTCGCGCCAAAATAACCCGCCAAATTTGAATTTAAATTCGAAAACCATATTTCTATTTATTTTCCTATGTTTTTCTAAACGACTTTTTGATGTTATAAAGAAGCCTCCGCCGGAGAGCGTCGTGCATTTTACCGTTTAAGCTGCCATACGAAAAATAAAACATAAATGCATATAGAAGAAAGTGTATTTTATTATGAGTCACTGTTAAATATTTTTGGTAATAATATTTGGTGTATATGATCCCATACGAGTGTGAGGATCGGATCGGATCGATCAGTCAAAATATAAATATGTATTTGCCAATTGAACTTACAGAGATGATACGCAACTTACTTAAAATAATCCGCCACGCTAGACATGAAATAGCAAGGATTCTGTTTAAAAAAAAGGTTTTTACAGATGTGTTACTCCAGAATTTACCATTTCAGCGGAGTGCTTTTGTTATTGTACGCGTTAGCCCTGAAAGTAAGTAAAGAGAAAAGAGATTTAACTGAGGAAATAATCGAAAAATAACTAGTAATTAAGACATACTTAACGACGCCATGGTTCTGAGCTGTTGTCAGAGTAATAAAGGGAGTCAGGCGCTCGATGAAACGATCGTTGTTTCGCTCCAGTTCTCGCTGGTAATCTTTTTGATCCGAAAGAATTAGGTTTCGATTCTTCTTCAAGGCATCGGCGCAACGCTTGGAAAACTCTCGGAAACATAGCCGCAGTTTGTTTTGATGCTTGGTTGGCACGGTGGTGCCGTCGGATAGATTTGAGAGAAACACGCTAGCCATTTCCATGGGGCCTTGATTCACTGTGGTTCCTATGCATCCCTGCAGCACCATTTGCAATATTTTTGGGTCCGCAGGCTCTTGATTCGTAGCAGCTGCCAACTCCACGGTTTTCTTTTGAATATCCTATTTAGAAAGTGCGTTAAATTATTGGTTAAAGATGTGTGTGCAAGACAAGACTTACCTCTATGGCCACCTCAATGGGTTCCAATACTATTTGCTGACGGCTAACTACCATAATTCGGGTCTTTACGTACGGAAAGTGATTGGCCGTGGTCAAAATCGTCTTCCGTTTGCACTGCTCATGGAGTTCGCCATGTGCCTTGCCGTTTTTCGTGAACGGCGTGGCATATATAAAGCGTTCTAATAATAATAATTATTTTATTTGATTATTTAAATCATATTTAAGATCAATCCCAATACTTACTGATATTGAAATTCCTCTCAAAGTAGGTTTCCCGATGACGCATCTCGTAGGTTTCAAAGTATGGCTCCACATAGGTGATCTGAATGTACGCCTTATCGGGATCCAACGAGCTTATGTCCACGGCATTTGAATCCTTGATGATATGCACTGAGTCCGGTCCAAAGCGTTCAGTGTAGAAGTTCTGCGAACAAATAAATAGAGTTTCGTTAATTTATTATTATTTATTTTATTTATTTTTTATGGCTTACCTGCAGACGGCTAAAAATCTCTGGTAACTTTGTCAAGGTGGGTTCTTTGTATATGAATTCCTGCTGGTCCAGATCTCCAAATTTGCTGCCATAAAAACCCACACGAAAGTATGTGCCAAACACCCTTTTTCCCTGTTTTTAATATGTATAAAAAATCATTATTTAAAGCAAGGAATTAATTAAATATATTTACCTGTAGCTGAGCTATTCTATTGAAAGCTTCCTGCAGTTTGCCGTGCACTTTTCCCAGCTTCTGGAAGTCCCTGTTGGCCTCGCAGATGGGAATCAGAATCTTGTATACCTCGTTCATGGCTTCATACATGCCAGCCACTTGAAACGAATTGGAGGCTTCTTCCAGCAAAGCCTTCAGTCCAGTTTCCGTAAAATGATTTCCCAGGCAGATGCCATCCTCCCCCGGACTAAGGACATCATCTGAGACGGCTGACTCCATCAGAGTGTTGGGAGAAACGCGCTGAAAACTGACGGCGCCCACAGGTAGATGGGTTTGTGACTCCAACATGCTGAGATATTCGGAAACCAAGGCGGCTGCATGGACATAGCACATGGCAGCCTCCGTGTGGTTGGCACGCTCGCGGTGTTTCTTAGCCATGTTCTCCAGCCAAGTCAGTCGCAGATCGGGATTATTCTGGTAACCCTTGGCAATACGATTCATGAGATCAAGCAACATTTCGGGATCTTCCTGGTACTCCTTCATCTTGACAGTGTCGGACAGTATCATATGGAGATTGAACAGCAGATCCTGCACTTGTTCTGGAAACGAAGTGTCCTGGAGATCAGAGTCTGACTCGGCGTACACAAGAACTGTTTTCAAGGCACGCCGCAGAGACTGTTCACTAAACACGGTGCTTGTGCCAACAAGCGAACTTAAAGACATTGTTACTTGCATCTTGACGCGGGCGAAATTCTGAAAGAACACCGGAAAGTTAATTGAAGTCTCTTTTAATTGTAAAATTGTAATTGTAAAACTTACATTGCCAATTTCAAAGTTTTGCCTCATCAGCAGATAAAGCGAGGCAGCTGCTTGTGAGCGTATTCCCGGCAATAGAGAACCGCAGTGTTTCAGCAGAATCAAGCACAAGTCAGCACATATATCCGTCTCCTCATCAAATAGTAGATTCGGAAATTTGAATATCAAAGCGCGCTGCGAGGCAAACAAGTTTTGCAGCGCCAAAGTCGATTGATTTCGGGACAAAGCATGCAGCAACACCTTGAGCACTGTACCCAAAAGATTGTGATGCAGGTTAGCAGCCACATGGACAATAATTTCAAGGGTATCAAGCAGTACAAGTGATATTTCGGTAGCCAGCGAACCTTCAATGACGTGACTCAATTCAATTTCATGCTCACTTTTGCCCGAACTATCCGCATACTGTGAACGGTAGGGCATTTGATCCTTTCGCCAACGGAACTTCTCTGTCGAATTGCGATCTTTCCTTCGGTTTATTAAATCGTAACGTGCCGAGTTAGTGCCCCTTATACATTCCTCCAGCTTTTCCTTAACATCCGTAGAGACATTTTTCCTAAAACTTTGAGTATTTGTTCGCTTTAGGGTGGTGGGAACGACATGTCGCTGTCCCGTATACTCAAAGGTTTTTAGAGCCACGTTTACAACCTGCAGCATTTGATGGACTCTGTGCGGGCTCAGGCCCAGCAGCCAACGGTAGAGAATACTTCGCTCCAAGTTCTTGAGAACCCAAAGAAAGCAAACCAACAAGTGGCGGGTGCTTTCTGAACTGAACGGAGACTTGTTCTTCACTTGCTCACTCATATAGGAGTACGGACGACTGCCGGATATGGCGTAGGCCACCTCAGGATTTATGGTGCTCGTTGTCATGGTTTGATGGGGGCCTTGGTAATCTTCCAGCTGACCGATTTGCTGTAAGCGATCTTGATCAAGTCCATAATGATGCAATTGCGGTATGCTGTCCATGACTATGGATAGCAAAGGAATATACAAAGAGGCCACTCTGGCACGGGCTGCTGTATCGCTGTACCGAGTGTCTAAGTCGTGGGATGTCATCAGGTTGCGAACGCAGCGAATAGCCTTGCCATGAAGCTGGGGATTTGGCACCTCCATAACGGCAGCCAAGTCGCTGAGCACAAGTCCTACCAGAAAGTGTTGTTGAAGGAATTCCTGACTGAGGTCTGCGTGTAAAGCTCGTTCCAAAGATCCCTGAAAGAGGTAACATACAAATAAGTAAAGATTTAAACGATTTTTATGATTTTTCTGAATTTTTCCCCCAACTTACGCATGAAGTCTGGCTGTTGCTCGATGTGGTGCTGGGCGTGGGACTACAGGGCGCTGAAACCATGGTGTACGAGGTGCCAAACGGTAAGTTAAGAGCCACAAAGTGCTCGTGGCTACACACAATTCTCAAAAAGTCTATTTTATAGTTCATTAAATCGGGTATCGAAGCGTTTTTGGATATCAGAACCTTTGTGTAGGTTTTTATCAAGCCAAAAACAAATCCCCGATCCATTATGCTCAGGATATCAAAAATAAAGAAGCCTAAGCTGGCATTTAGGGATTGTGCCAACTTGGGTTCGCTGCAATGATAGCCAACCACTTTTGTGGTTACCAAATGCACCAAAGTAGACAAATCGTCATTGACCTGATGTGGAAAACGATTCTTTCGCGGCCCATTTAGGGTATTCGAATTATGCAAATGTTCAATCATTGATTTGACTATCAATTCAAATAGAAACCAAGAATTCGACATGGCCAATTCGGCAGCTTTGCCACTGGCCACAACCCAATGCAGGGCCAGTTCTTCGTGTAGCAGCCGCACTTGAACATCCCGAATATCCATTGAGGGGTCTGCAATAAAATTTGATTAGTAAATGAAGGAAATTTAGATCTCTGAGTGGTTACCCTTTCGGTCTAGACTTCGAGCTGCAGTCAAAACATTATCATACAGGCTGTAGGACGACGACGGATCACTCACTTGCAGCTCATCTGTGGTGCTGCGACTGCAGGTTAACCGCTGCTTATTGTAAAAAGGATGGGGAATTTTACACTGAAATTGCACGTAGGTTGAAAGCAAACTCTGCCTTCCATATTGATCAACAATGAGATCATCATTCAAGATGGACAACAAAGACGAGACCAAGCACAGAACCTCAAAGACCGTAGAGCCCAGAGACATTGCCTGGCCACAAATCTTGTGAGTCATCACCAGCAGTTCAATAAGTTTGTCCAAAACTAATGGCAAATGCCTCACCAACGCCTCGCGACTCGCATTCTCAATGTCTAGCAGGCACTTCTTGAGCTCCGCCTCTATATTTCCCTCCCCAATGTGCGAGGGTATATTCCTTGTGTCCAGATACTCGCAGATCAAAAAGAAGCGATCCAGGGAAGAGTCCAACGTATGAATGGCTGTCACAGCCTCTACATTGATGGCAAACACTGCTCGGTGATTGTCCAGCCACTTGATGCCGGGCAAATGCACATTTGGAGGTATAAAAGAGTAGTTTTCCGGTGGTGCTTCCACCATAACAGGCAGTTGGAATTCGCCAACCTTTAGCTTGCCATCCTCCAATAATGGCAGCCATGTATAGCCAATGGGTGTCTCCACCGATGGTTGAACATCCTGCGGCTTCTTTTGACACGACACATGGTAAATGGTGAAAAATAAGTGATGATGCTGCTTTATTGAGGCGGGCAAAGCAATTTTAATCTCATCATAGAACGAGGGGCACTTGTTGTGATAGTTGACGGCTGTAAATGCCTCCGTTGAGAATTTGGGGCAAGAGGACTTGCCGTAAATGGCATTTACAGCATCCTTTGGCGTTTCGCCTGCCATTAATTGTATGCGCACGGCAATATTACGTGCAGAGCCGGCACGCGATGAAAAATTAAGTTCCTTTGGGGAAACAAACAGCAAATTGCGATACGTGTAGTGTGGATTAAAAATAGCAGACTGTGGAAATTCCAGGATTTCCTTAACCGGACGCATGTGCTCGCCGGCGCTTTGAGGATTTATCTTGGCCAGCTCTGGCGTCAGTGAGTTCTTGGCGTCCTCAAGGCAAGGCGATATCTCTAGCTTTATAGAGCCCGGAATGCATTTGTATTTCTTCATTACAACGCTCGGTCGCTTCAGTTCGGGCAGAATTTTATACAAATCCTCGTCCTTCATCTTATCCGGTTCTTGTTTAAAGAAACTGGGAACTGTTATGGTTATGGGGCGAAAGTTTTCCACAACATTTGCAAAGTCGTCTGGCGACCACGATCGTCGCTTTTCCTTGCGTTCCAAGGATCCACGGCGGGTCAAAGTGCCGCTCACATAGTCCGCCTTGCGCCTGAGCTGATCAAAGCTACTTGTTGATGACTTCCGATCCAAACTATTGGAGCTCGGGGCTGTGCCTAAGCCGCCTGTGGCGCAGGCAGTGAATTCACGATCATTCCCACCGGCTTGCTCCTTGCTCTCAAAGTTATCGCCATTGAAGACGTCCGTCAAGTAGATGCCCGTCCAGGCAAAAGGCATACGATATTTGCCCAAACGTTCGCAATAGTCAGCAGCATTCGACTTGACCTTCTCGCGGTATTTATCCTTGTCTTCCTTTAAGTACGGTTCCACTGAGTTGTTAATATCGCCCTGCAGCACCTTCTCCAGGCGAATCACAAGGAACAGGTCGTTGCTGGGGTAAGAGATTTCAAATATGGCCGAATGGCTCTGAGTGCTGACATCGGCACACTGCACGTGACTGGACAACATCCGCTTCAGGCTATCCGAGTTCATGTCAAAGTAAAAGTTCTCTGAGATTTTCTGACGTTCTTTGGCATCATAAATAGCCATTGAGGCAAAGATGGGTTCCACTTCCAGTTCAAGCCGTAGCTGTAGGCAGTTCACTTGAATGCGGTGTCCCATGTGTTCCATTGGCATTTCGGCCAGCAACCTGCGCTCGATGCTCTCCTCCAATTCAGATTCTGGATACAGGGAGAAGAGAGCCACTTGACGGTCCTGCTGACGTCGCGCTTCGTTTGTCTGATCAATTTGTTCCGGCGGCACATTGTCCAATAAGTTTGGTATGAGGGGATCATTGACCGAACGCCGGAGATCGAAGCTGGCCCAAGAGCCGCGAGGCGTCAGGGTGTCCGTGCAAGAACTAACCGAAGCCAAACTGGCTATCGACTGCCTGGAACTGGGTGTGCAGCTTTCGCTCTTATAGGCAAAGGACTCCTCGAAGGAGGCAAAGTCCTTGTCGATCTCAAACTCTTGTTGATAGGACAGCGGGCTAATGGTGCTGCGATCAATCCTCTCGCGCATACAGCACGAGCTGGAGAGGTGTCGTTGCGCGTACTCAATGGCCTTCCAGGGGCGTGTGTAGCAATTGACGCACTCCTGGACATGTTGCGGCAAATCGGTTCTGAAAAATTAAATAAATTAAAATTTAATCGATTAATAATTCGATTACTCACATTTTTTCACTGGGCACAATATGATCAACAGTCCGGATTTTCCGGGGTATGACTTTCACAGTTACGTCGCCTTGGGGAAAGTCCAGAATGTGCTTTAAGGGATCCCGGTTGATGATGTTCATGTGGTGCGAGAGGAACTCCTCATAGTCGAGCGGCTCTGTCGGGGAAACCTGCAGAATCCGCAGACTGGGTTTAGTTTTCTGTACGATTCGAACTCAAGCTCAACTCACCGTAGAAGAGCAGAGGGACGTGTCTATGGTCTTGGATAAATGACAACTGGAAACATTCTTTCGTACATCGGCCGCCGACTGCCTTTTTAAGTATGAGAGCGGAAAATAGATATAGACACAAACCTTGGGCGTTGCTTTGTCGAATAATACACGTAGCTCGTTAGCGCCAACTTACTTGGAGACCTTTTGCACAAAAGAACGCTGTGCGTTGGACATTTTGCCTGTTTGCCGCTGCCTTTTCTTAATAAATACTTTAGTTTAATTAATTACAAGAAATAAACAAAGCGGTGCAAAAATTAGGGCTGTGAAAACTTCGATAGGCTGATTCACCCCTGATGAAAATCACGAACTGAATCACGACTCTAAGCATTCGATATTTGATAAGTGGAATTTCTCCACGCAACAGATCTGGTCACTCCACACACCCTGGCGGATTTACCGATGTATCGATGGTTGAACACGAAAACCCAACATCGATACATAAATTCGAAAACCGATAACTGTTATACACAAATTTATTTTATTTTTTACTTATACATAAAAGTATTTATAATATAATAACTAATTATAGAGAGGAGTAACTAGCTACTAAGGCCATCGACTCGAGCTATACACAAATATTATCTTACATTATTCAAAATTCTGCAACAAATATTAATAATTAAGCAGCTTTATTAAAAATTACGAATAACAAAATAATATTTTTTTGTTAATAAAAATATATAAATATAAAATTAATAATAACAACTAACCCCTATTTAAATTTTAAAAAATTCTTTAAATCTTAAAATGTAAGAAATAGTATTTATAACATTGATCCGCTTTCTAATATTTCTAAAATCTGTGCTAAATTAGCTACGTAACTACACAGCTCCCAATGAACTCTATTTAACGCCGATTATTTAATATTAATTTTTAGTATGCTTAAAATTATTTAAGTAGTTTTTTTTTAATATATTGCATAATAAAAAGCTTTCATCAAAATTCTCAGATATCTAAATATTTCAAACATAAAAAACTTCTTCGTTTTTTAAATGTTAATAATATTTATTTTCTTATCTTAAATTCAAGTTAAACATTTTTAAAAGCCTCCAAAAAAATATACATTTTTCCACTCCTTTACGTTTTGGCTCTTTTTCTATGTAATTGAAAAATTCTATTCAAAAACCCTTATATTAATAATATTTAATTTATAATTTATTAAATAATTATTTTTTAATTTATTATTTTTTTATTTATTCATTTTATTTATTTATCTCCAGAAAATATGGAGGTGGGGGTTTGTGTCTGTGTGTGCGGCTGCTTTTAAACTGACAAAAATTTGTTCAGGGTCGACCTCCTGCTGCGTTCTGTGCGCCTGGTACATGAAATCCGAGATTTCACAATTTTGTACTGTGCCACGGCATAATTTGGGCCAAGCCTCAGTGCAAACGGTTAGCTGTTCCCATTTCAAATACCAGGCGAACAGAAAACAGCAGGCAGCGAAGCTATGACGTCATTCGCATAGCGGATGGCGGGAGTGACCTTGATCGCTTTATTAAACATATTTGGGCCAGTCCTTCATTGGCTAAAAAGGGACAGCTGTATGCTGAGAGAGAGCATTACTTCTGCATAGCTGCTGCAGAGTCATAGCGATTCTTTTTTGCGAGGGGGTCAAATGTTTTTTATTATTTTTTAATGTCATATTTAAAATTATGAATAATTTTATTTATATTATTTTCCCTTAAAATTTTCTTTTTATTTATTTCGGTCATATATTTGAAAAGTGTGTGTTGGGGCAAAAGATCCCCTTGCACCATACTTGACTACGACTCTGAACTGCTGTACAGCAGAGAGAGAGAGAGAGAGAGATCCTTCGCTGGCTAGAGAAGTTCTTCCTTGGCTAGAAAGAGATAACTGCTATATACTCAGAGAGTTGGGAACGGAGGTGGGGTGTTTGTGTATGTGTGTGTCAGCTTTTAAGCTGAGAACATTTTGTTCAGCGTCGACCTCCTGCTGCGTTCTGTGCGCCTGGTACCTGAACTCCCAGATTTGACAATTTTGTACTGAGCCACGGCATAATTTGGGCCAAGCCTCAGTGCAAACGGTTAGCTGTTCCCATTTCAAATACCAGGCGAACAGAAAACAGCAGGCAGCGAAGCTATGACGTCATTCGCATCGCGAATGGCGGGAGAGACCTTGATCGCTTTATGAAAGATATTCGGGCCAGTCTTGGTTGGCTAAAAAGGGATAACTGCTGTATACTGAGAGAGAGCAATAATTCTGCATAGCTGCTGCAGAGCCATAGCGATCTCGTTTTGCGAGGGGGTCAAATGTTTTTTTATTTTTTTTTAATATCATGTTTAAAATAATAAAAAATTATTATTTATATTATTTTCCCTTAATTTCTCCTTTCTTTCTTTTATCGATAATATATGAGAAAGTGCGTGTTGGGTCAAAAGACCCCCTTGCCCCATACTTGACTATGACTCTGAACTGTTGTATAGCAGAGAGAGAGAGAGAGAGAGATCCTTCGCTGGCTAGAGAAGTTCACCCTTGGCTAGAAAGAGATAACTGCTGTATACTCATGAATGGGGAAGGGGTGTGGGGTGTTTGTCTGTGTGTGTGTCTGCTTTTAAGCTTAGAAAAATTTGTTCAGGGTCGACCTCCTGCTGCGTTCTGTGCGCCTGGTACATGAAATCCGAGATTTCACAATTTTGTACTGTGCCACGGCATAATTTGGAACAAGTCTCACTGCAAACGGTTGTTCCCATTTCAAATACCAGGCGAGCAGAAAACAGCAGGCAGCGAAGCTATGACGTCATTCGCATAGCGGATGGCGGGAGTGACCTTGATCGCTTTATGGAAAGTATTTGGGTTAGACAGGAATGGCTGCTGTATACTTAGGAAGATGGAAAGTGATAGCAATATCAAAGAATTTGTTCGGCGTCGACATTCTGCTGCGTTCTGTTCGCCTGGTAGATGAAATCCGACATTTCATGAATTTGCTGGCAAATTTAGGATCGTCAAACCAAAGCCCCGTCCCAAGACCCTTTTGAAAAGACTTGGTTTCTTTTGTAATTTTTAAAATTTATTTTCTTTTTATATTTATTTATTTATTTCCTCTGGTTATTAATGTTCTGCAGTTCCATAATAATTTTATTTAAGATTTATACTTACAAGTTAAGTGTATGCAATATATGTTTGTTTTTGTCTCTTTTTTAGTGTGTGTGTGTGTGTGTTTTGCTCTCTCGTTGAGTGTGAAAATAATAAAATAAAAAACCATAATTGTTGTTCTTAATTAGTTGCAGAATCATATCATATTCCTTCAATTACACATTAAAAATTGATTTAATTAAAAAGTTATATATATATTTTTGTTGCTTAAGTGTGTATAAGTTCATGTATAAGGGGATTTCTGATTAAAAAAACACATACAATTAGACAAAACTGGACACTTTTCACTAATTACAAAATTAAAAATTATACAAATTACACGCAGCTTTCTTAGGGGGCACACAGAGACAGGACAGAGAGAGAGAGAGAGAGAGTAAATACAACATAGTGAGGAGGTTATGAGAGAATACATAATGTGTGTGTGTGGTGTGTGCCTTCCTTACTACATTTATGTTTAGGTGTATATTAAAAACGTTAAGCAATGCGAGAGCCATTTATAAAGATTATATAAATTATGTACAGGTATCGTATATATACGTATATATACGTTGCTTGTGTGTGGGTGTGTGAGGAAACCAAATTAGTATCTTTTGTGTGTCTAATCTTAAAACATTTCTTGTGGTTGCAATAATTTAAGGGGGGATACAAATGTAAACAGTTAAAATATGGAAATTTTTTGTAAAGAAATATTTAACCAATCTTTGTCAAACTTTATAAACAGATTAAAAACAATTTAATTAGCCACAAATTCCCAAAAATTTCAAGTCGAGAAAAAGCCTTTTAAAGTTTTTGACGTGCGTACGTTTATAACTTAATTTGAAGCATTTAAAGTTCGAATTGGACAATGAAACTTTTACAGTAGATATTTTACAAATAATAAACTATTTTTTTGAATACATTTGTATCCCCCCTTAAACGTATAAGCCGGATGCAGCAGCAGCCATCCTTCACTCAATTAGTCTCGGTTACAATTAAATTACAAGCGCTTTCTTTAAATTATGTATCGTAATTTTATAAATATATTCTGTAGAGGCAGGGAAAATGATTTGGAAAGCGAGCTCCTGATTTAAAGCAGCAGTTTTGGAACTCGTAAACCCCAAAATCATCATCGATTGAGTACGAGACAACGGAAGCAGCGCCTCTCCTGCCTTCCACAAAGCCAGAGACGGTTGTTGCAGCAGGTGTCCAAGCCAAGCAGAAGGGGGACAGTGTGCCTGCGCTGTCCCGTGCTCAAGTTATCCCTCCTCTCCTCTCCTCTCAGCGCCATCTCCATTTATCATATATATATATATATAGTTTAGTTTATATATCATGCTTCCTTAGACTTTACACAACTTTAAGCTTAAGGGTTCCAACTCCTCCTAGTGGTAACAGTTTCGCCTTGACCGCGTTTGCATCATCTGCATTTGTATCTCTATAATCTTCATCTTCTTTTCTTTGTGTTTATTGTTATTTTCCTTGATTCTTTTTTGCTTCGTTTGTTGTTGTCGTCCAGTTGTGGCTCCTCCTCCTGCTGGTGGTGATTTCAGAGGAGGCGCCGCCGCCTCATCGTGCTAACGCTGGCGCTCGGATCTGCGCAATACTCATTCATTCCGCTCCTCGGCACCTGACTCGCTGCCAGCCGATAGATTTAGCGTGCTGGCATCCGCCGAGGAGCGTGTGTGGCGAGTTGATCTCAGCTCGCGTCGCTTCTCAGGCGGTTGTCCCTCCACCGCTGAACCAGGTGCCGCTGCTCCCTGCTCGTTGCCCGAAGACCGCGGTCGCTTCAGCCGATTCGAGGAACGACGATTCTCTTCGGCAGCGGCCGCAGCAGCAGCGGCGGCAGCAGCCGCAGAACTTGTTGAGGAACCGCTCAGATTGGCCACTGCCCCTGCGGTGTCCAAGTCCTCAACGCTACCGCCATGACTGCTTCCTGGAGCAGAAGGAGCAGCAGCAGCTGCCGCCGCCGCTGATGAGGATGATGATGATGGCTTCTTGAGTATGGGTTGAATGATCAGTTCGTCGGCCTCCTCGTAGGGTGGCGGCAACTTAGCCGCATCCGCCGCATTGGTGATGGTCAGCGAAATGCGTGACTCGGAGCGTTCGGAACGCTCGCTGCTGGTGCTCGCTCCGCTGCTTATTGGCGGCGCTATTGTTATTGTTGTCTGACTTGGCAGATTGGCAGCCAAACCGGCAGCTGCAGAGGAGCTGCTGCCGCCGGCCGATCCACCAGAGGAATTCAGCGGTGTTAGGGTAACCTTATCCTGTTGCTGGTCGCCTCCAGACATGGGCGCAGGGGTCGAACTGCTGGAGCTACTGCCGCCGCCGCCGCCCCTCAGACTCTTCTCGATGCTGCTCATGCTGGCACCCAGGTTAAGGGGCAATCCGGCAGCCATGGCAGCAGCGGCCAGTTCCTCCTTCGACGGATGCATTTCACTGCGCGATCGCTTGGACTTTTGCTGCTGCTGCTGCTGCTGGTGCTGTTGCTCGGCATCCAAGGCGGCAGCATAGGCAGCCGCCGCTGCATTCGCCGAACTGGAAGCTGACGACGATGCCGAGGATGTGGGTATCAATGAGATGCCCGATCCCAGGCCAAGAGTCTTGGTATAGTAATCCATTTGCTGCTTGAAGGCGTCCTGTTCTCGCTGCCGCTTTGACGAAGAGCTGCTGCCCGACGAACCGCCTCCGCCTCCTCCTCCTCCACTTGATCCTCCGGCCGAGCCGCCCGTTAGTCCCGCCAAACTGGCCAGGGAGCCAGGCCCACTCAGCGGCAAGGATCCTCCGGCAGCGGCCATCGCCTGGGCGGCCATTTCGGCCAAGAAGGCTTGCGAAAAGTCACTGGACATGCCCGGAATCTGTGGCAGTTGGGCTGCCGCTGCCGCTGCGGCTGCTGCCGCTGCTGCTGCAGCTGCCGATGATGACGAAGACTTGGAGTTCTTGCCAGAGGCTGAGGATGAGCCTCCAGTATTGGAGCTGGACGATGTCGAGGGCATTTTGCCCTGCGAGAATGCCTGCAGGGCGGCCAAGTCTGTGGGTAAAGCGCCGCGTGCGAGACTCTCGAACCACTTTTGCTGCTCCTTGGCCTGGGCATTCGCCTCATTCACCTGCTGCTGCTGTTGGCTGCTGCTGCTGCTTCTCTTGCCGCTGCCGCCGCTGCTGGTGGCACTGCTTGAGGAGGCGCCTCCCGCGGTGTTTGACAGCGGTGGCAAGCCCAAAGAGCTCATGAGGCGTGTGGCCTGAGCCAAGTCCATGTTACTCATACGGCTGAGAGACTCCAGCAGATGCGGATCAGCTCCTGGCATTAGGAGACTGCTTAGCTGTGCCATGTCCGCTGCTGTTGGCGTGGTTTGCGCTTGGCTTCTGCTGCTCGAAGATTGCCTGCCGCGGCCCGACGAGGACGAAGAGGGCGTTGTTACTGTGCTGGCACCGCCGCCCATGCTGGCCATGGCATTCATGAGGCTGGCCGCGGCAGAGGCCGAAGCCGAGGCATTTCTCGACTGATTCGACTTGGACGACTGCGATTGATGCGACTTGGACTGCGTGGAGCTGGTATTGGAGGCGGAGGAGGTGGCGCCGCCGTTCAGCAGGTTATATTGCTGCGCCAGCTGGTCATAGGCGGAGCCCAGACCGCTGGAGCCCAGGGAGTAAGGATTGAGTCCGCCCAGACCCATGGGTGGGTACAGCAGCGAGGGATTGGGGAAGAGGAACGGAAAGCCCGCGGCCAGTTGCTGCGATGCCGATGCCGCTGCATTCTTGCCACCAGCTCCGCCACTGCCGCCGTTACCGCCTCCTCCTCCTCCTCCACCTGATGATCCGCCTCCGCTGCTGGCACTTATGGCCGCAGCCAATTGAGCAGCTTCATTCTGTGCCTGTTGTTGGGCTGCCGCCGCCGCTGCAGCTGCTTGCTGTTGCTGCTGCTGCTGCTGTTGTTGTTGCTTCTTCTTGCTGGCCGAGGAGGATGAGGCAGCCGACGACGACGACTGGCCCTGACTCTTGCCGGAACCCGCTCCGCCGGCTGAACCAGTCAAACCGCCAAGAGTTGGCCCGGCAGCAGCCATGAGCGCAGCCAGCGACTGGGTATCCATTCCAGCTAAATTACCCAATCCTCCCATGCCCGCCAGACTGGCAAACAAGTTCATGTTGTTCAGATTTCCCAGTCCAGGGATATTGCCCATCCCTGGCATGCCGCCAAAGGACATGGACAACAGGGGATTCTTGGGATCAAAGGCAGCCAGTGGATTCTTTGGATCAAAGGCTCCGAGGCCTGGCAGATTGGCCAACAGGCTGGGATTTAGGCCAGCCAGTGAGCCAAATTGCAGGGCTGCTTGATCAAGAGCTGCGGCAGCTGCCGTTTGTTGGTTTCTTGAAGACTTTTTCGATGATGAACCACCTCCCGCTGGCGACTGAGCGGCAACGGACGATTGTTGCTGCTGCTGTTGGGTATGCGACGAGCTGGAAGTGTTACTCGAGTTGGAGGATGGACGACCGCCATGAGACTTGACAGCCGGCGAACCGTAGCTACTATCCATGGAGGAAGATGTGGGCTTGGGCGATGGCGCTGACATGGGATTCTGCATTTGCTCCAGCCACTTGGGATCTACTTCATAATTGGGATTCTCCGTGAGCCTAAAAGAGAGAGAGTTTAGATTTTCATAGCTTTTTTTATAGCTGTTTCGAGGCTCACCATTGCATGAGGCGCTTGAGCTGCGGCGCCTTGTTGCCGCCCAAACGCTTGCCTGTTTGCTTGTTAATCACCGGCACCGGTTCCTCGCCAGTCAAATTCTGTGGCCCAGCGGCCATCGAGTGTTGCTGCTGCTGCTGCTGTTGTTGCTGCTGCTGCTGCTGCTTCTGCATTTGCGAGGTACTCGAGCTGCTTTGCTGACGATTAGAGCGTCGACTGTTGGAACCACTTGCTCCTCCTCCACCGCTGCCGCCGCCAACATAATCAATGCTCAGCTGATCGCCCAGGGGACTGGTCATGTCCGACAGCCACTTGTTCACCTTGACGTCGTGTGGGGAGTTTGTGGCTGCTGCTGCTGAAGAGGAAAACTTGGGACTAAGCTTCATGGCCTGCTCCATCTCGGCCAACATATTCTCGTAGGCTTTGCGCTGGGCAGGCGGCAAGAACTGCATCATCTTTTGTTGCTGCTTGAGGAAAGTCTGGGGATCGGTGGCCATAGTCTGAGCCAGCAAGGCGTTCAGACTGTCCTTGGAGGAGAGACCGCCCATGGCCATGTTCTGGAGGGCGCTCAGGCCGCTGCCACCGCCGCCGCTGTTGCCGCTGGCCGATGAGCTTCCGCCGGCGCCGGTTCCGCCGCTTTTGGATTCTGCAAATAAAAATTAAAATAGAATTTTAAGATTAGTCAAGAACTCTTTGGAGGAAAGGCTGCCCGTCCTCGTCGGGCGGCGGGTTTTTAGTAAAAAAGTAAAAGCGCAGAGACTCAAACTCACTTCCGGGCACTGTGGTCACAGTGATGGTGAATGGTTTCTGATTCATTTGCTGTTGGCTCGACGAGGATTGCAGATTTGCCGGCGTCACAGAGACGCTGGGCGGAATCTGTGGCTTCTTCGAGGACGATGAAGACGACAACGAAGATGAAGGCAGCGAGGGATCAGGGAAGGTCTTTTGCTCTTTAGCAGCCGACAAACCCAAAACAATCTCATCCAGCTTCTTGCGTTTCTTTTCCTTGCCAATCACGGGTTCCTCAATGGTCTAAAATATAGAAAATAAACGGAAAAGGGTTAGAAAAACGGTTTTTCTTTTGGTTTTTTCCTTTTTCTATTTACTTACACAATTATTCTTCTTCATCAGCTTGTTGAGCGTGTCATCCAGCTTGCTCTTGCTGCCGCCCATCGAGGGAAAGGCAGAACTCAAGGCTGCATGCACACTGGACTTCTTGGAGGGCATGGAAAAGTCCTGCACTTCGCTCAAGTCAATGGCTCCTGCACTGGAGGCCGATTTAAGCATCTCCGTCATGTTCATCTTGGGCAGGCTGCTGCGGGTAAATTAAAGTACAGAAATTAATATGTCTTGCAGCGTCTCCTGCGTCATTGAGACCCACCTTGAGGATAGATCCATTGGTGCGCCCATCGAGGGCGGCGGCGTCTTAAGCGCGGGCACTGCTGGCTTGCTAAATTGTCCCGAGGATTGACGAGACAACGAGGCATGCTGGTGCGCCGGCGGCGGTTGCATGCCACTCAAGGCAGCCGATGAAGAGCTGCCGCCACGTCCGCCTCGACCAGAGGAACCGCCACCAGTCAAGGCCTCCATATTGGCAATCTCGCTTTCCCAGTCCTTGGGAGCCACTGTTAAGGAAAGAAAAACTGTTAGTTTGAAGCTCTTTTCTAGAGTCCTTTTGTCTTGACTTACTTGTCGAACTGTTGAGCAAAGCATGCAGCTTGGCCCTCTCCGTTTCCACATCGATGGCTATGTGTCGCTTTCGCTTCTTGCCCACTCCTGAACCACTGCCGGCCGTGGGTACATTTAAGCCAGCTGATGAGCCCGATGACGCAGCAGCACTGGCCGCACTTAGCGACATGCCCGGCAGCAGGGAGGACAAAGAGGTGGCATTGCCACCTGCGGCTGCTGCTGCCACGGCAGCGGCCACTGCAGCATTAATGCTATTGGCATCCAAACCGGGCAAAGTCGGTGTGGACTTTGATTGACTGCCAGTTACCTGGGAGGAGCCGCCGGAGACGGTGGAGTTCGAGGCCGAACTAGCGGCCACCTGTTGCATCTGCGAAGCCTGCAAATGCTTCGTTACACCCTGATCCGTGGTAATTGTTATGACATCGGGGGTTGTCGAGCGACGCTCCAGGCTGCTCAAATGGGGTATCGACTCGTGGAGGGCAATACTTAGATCTGTGACGCCGCTTCCCTTGCAGCTGGCAAAGGCACTGTACTTGATGTCCACCGGCCACTTGGCATTCTCCACACAGGCCACAATGTGGGCAATGCGACGTTCCAAGGCAAAGTCCTTAAACCAACGAATCATGCACATCTCCAGCTTGGGTTTCTCCAACTTTTGTTGCTTCACCGCCGCCGGTTGGATGACCTCCAGATCGGGGAAGCGGGCCTTCAGCTCAGCCGCCTGTTTCTTGCATTCCTCTTCGACGGCCTTCTCCTTCTCCTTCATCACCTCGTCGTCATCGGGATCCGAGGGTCCGGCCACCAAATCAAGTATCTCCTGATCGTTGGCTGGCTTCTTTTTGGGTGAAACTGTTGTCTCGGCCTCAGATTCAGGTTTCTCCTCCTTTTCCTTGGCTCCTGGCTCCTTGGACTCCTCTTTAGATTCTTCTTCAGGCTTCTTCTGATCATCGTCGTCAGTCTTTGTTGTTGTAGCCTTTTCTGCTTCGGTTTCCTTTTCTGGCGTTTCCTCTGATTTCTCAGATGGCTTTGTCTCTTCCACTTTAGTGGCGACTTCGGTTTGGTCATCGTCAGTTTTAGGTGCCTCTTCAGAGGGAGCGGGAACAGCTTCTGCTGCTGGCTTTTCCTCTGCCAAAGATTTTTTCTCCTCGGTTTCAACAGTGGCCTGTTTCTCAGGAGCTTCCGTTTCCTTCTCCTCGCCATTTTCAGATATGGCTGGCTTTTGCTCCTCGTCAACCTCCATTTTATCGTCGTTAGTCTTGGGTTCTCCTCCCTCCGCCTCTGAATCAATCTTCTTTTCAGACTCAACCATGACTTTGTCAGCTTCGGCGGCTTCATCTTCGGTTTTATCAGAGACTTCGGCTTTGAGTGGCTCCTCTTCATCCTTGACCAGCTTTTCTGTTGCTTCAGCTTCGGCTTCAATCTTGGCAGCCGGCTCTTCATTCGCCTCCTTCTTCTCAGCGACATCTTCAGTTTCTGTTTTCTCGGGACTGGCTGCCTCTGCCTTAACCTCATCCTTAAGGGGAGTTGTGACCGGCGTAGCCTCCTTCTTGATGACACTCTCATCGGTCATGAGTTCATCGTCCAGATCTATCACCTCGTTCTTGACTGCTGCTGCTGCTGCTGCTGCCTTCTCTGCTGCTGCTGCTGCTACCGCTGCCTTCTCTGCGGCGGCCGCCTTCTCAGCAGCTGCCAACTTCTCCGCCTTTTCGGCATTGAAGGCCTCCAGCTTGATGGTTCGCTGGATCTGTGCCTCCAGTTCGCGAATGAAACGCTTCTCCGAGTCGCCAAAACTAAAGTTTGGATCGTTAAAGATGAAGGTTTCAGAACGATAGAGGCCGTGCTTGAGTACAGCTGTGATTAGTTCTTTGTCGTGGCGTCCTGCCTCCCACCAGTCGGGTGTATCTGCATTCATGGTGCACAGTTTGAGGCGCTCCTCCAGATGGGGATTACGTGCCACTTCCCGGAGCTTGGCCAAAAGTTCCAGACGATCCAATATGAGCTTGGCGTGCTCCTTATCAATCTCCTCAATGATTCCCTCTAGACCGCGCTCCGATTCAGCGAGCTTCATGCCCGCCTGACGCTTGCACATGGCCACAAAGACCTTGTAGTAGTCCGTCAGGGTTTCGTCGCTTTTTCGCTCCAAGTGAGCCATCTGCTTGAACTTGGTCCAGTCGGGACTGCCGTTCATAGTGGACAAATGCAAGTCAATGCCATAGCCAGTGAGAACGCGCAGAAATTCATACTCCTCGCGACGATTCCACTTTTTGGGTATGAGCTGCAGGCGCTGGGACTCGCGCTCCTTGGCCGCCAGCTCCATCTTGCCCTGCCGCTCCATTTTCTGCAAGAAGGGAGCATAAATTGGGTAAGAAATTAGTACAGAAAATAATCATAAATAATAAATATAAATAATTAGATTGGTGAAAGTTTATTTACTAATGAAGAAGGTGTCAATTGATTAGGTTTTATGTCTATCTTGCAATTGGTGAGACATCATCATTGTGTGTGTTTCTTTTTAGTGTTAAGTGGGGACTTGGAATTGGTATATAAAGTAGTTCTCAATAATTAATAATTTAAATAATTTTAAATCATAAAAACACCTGTTTTTGAGGCCAAAACATAAAAATAATCAATAATAAATATTCAAAACAGATCTTAAGTTTAATTTATTATTTTTTGTACACTTTTAAGATAGTTTTTTGTTTTACATGCATGACTCATGCATGATTTATGCATGCCAATCATAAAAACACCTGCTTTTTGAGGCCGTGACATATAAAAATAATCAATAATCAATATTGAAAACAGATATTAAGTTTAATTTATTATTTTTTAATTAATTTAATTTAAGATAGTTTTTTGTTTTACATGCATGATTCATGCATGATTTATGCATGACTCAATAGATTACGCTGATTCCTGATCCGTTCACAGCAACAATTCCAAGTAAATCAACTTTAAATTCAACTTTAAGACCAGAGATAAGATAATTCTAAACTACGTCGCACTCCAAGTGCTTTTCACAATCTTAGGAAATTTAATATAGCTATCAATATCACGCTAAAGCCATGTAAGATATTATAGGGAAAGGGAAAATTAATCAATTTAGGTCAGTAAACTAAAAATATCCAATATTATTATAGTTATAGGATACAATATAACAATTAACTAATTTTCTTTCTATAATTTCTTGATAATCACATAGAATTAGTTAAAAACAATAGCCATAAGAGCTGCACCACCATTTCCCCTATTTTCCTCCCTGCAAATTGGGCATCCCCTTTGACTGTAGGTATATATGGTATATATCTGAACCATATCCACAATAAGTACTTGCAGCGGGAGGAGAGAGAGAGAGAACACCCCGTTGGGCAATGGACGACGACGATATGTGATTGTGTGTGCATTTTGCAAGTGCAAATTCATTACGAATATTTACACAATTTTGTGCTGGGAAAAAGAATTAAAAAGCGTCCACCAGGAGTAGAGAAGCAGCACCCTTCCCTGCTTGAGCGTAATGCGAGACTCGAAACAGGGGGTGGGATGACTGTTGGGTTGGGATCACCCTCGTGGCGATGCCGCTGCAGGGGTGGTGGCCTCATCACCATCATCATCATCATCTACTCTACTGTGTGTACGTAAGTCAGACGACTGAATGACTGACTGACTGACTATTACAGCCTTCTGAATTACACACGAATTTTTGCGAAACGAAACGAAAGACAAAATGCGAATGGCAAAAACAAAATGAAACTGCGAGGGAGGCGAGACGGGACAAGAGACAATGGCTTTAGCCGAAAGAGAGCGACGAGAGCAGAACAGAACTGGAAATACAATAAAATCATAATAATAAAAGTAAAAAATCCATTTTACACCCCTAATAACGCTCCAGAGGACAGAGGACAGAGGCCAAAAGGGCGGACAGGAGTCCTCGTTTGGCGGCTGGTGGGAAATAGAGACACGGCGCAGCAATGAGCACGGGACACAAGTACACACGCCACACTAAGCAAATGGCGCCCGAGCCAGGACTGTGAAGCCCGGACAAGGAGGCGCGCACGAAAAGTAGACGGAGATGGAGACGGAGACAAACAAATGAATCCAGTGAGACCAATTGCACGCGCCGCAGCTAAAAAGGACCTCCTACGAAACACCCAAAAAGCCACCCACAACCCACTCGTGTGTGTGTGTGTGTCTGTGTCTTCTCTCTTCTTCTGAGCCCCGTTTTGTACATGTTTGTACATGTACTCTCCTCCAGTTAGTTATGATAATAATAATGGGGGCCCAAAAAGAAGAAGGTGGAGAAGGAGGAGCTACGAGAAACGAAACCAAAGCCATCGTAAATACACAAAATTGCATGAAAGCCTGAATGTCGCAAGGGGACTGGTCATGGCAGCACCGTGGATGGGGGATACTGTAGTTTTCCAATTAAAGAAATTGGTAATATAATAAATAGGTATTATAATTAATAATAATTATTTGTAAATACAATAAATAAATAAATCAATGTGTTATTATTGATACAATACAATAAAAGACAATACAATTATTTATACAATGCTAATCACTTGGTTCTTAAGGTGATTTTACTCAAAAATAATTCCCGACAAGTTTGGCTTCGAAAAAAGGGTTAATTACAATGCAAATTTGGGTAAAAAGTTGCAAAATGAACACCATATGCGTAAAATTGTTTGCAGGATACGGGATAACGTCGAGTGTTTGGGCTCTAATCCTTTTGGACTAGAAAAATCATAAAAAGAAGGATGCCAAGTGGGCGTGCTGCTGTCTGCCGTGCCGTGTTGTCTCCTTCTGTGTGTGTCCATTCTCCTTCTCCCTGTTCTCCTTCTGTTTCCCTGTTTCGGTTCTGTTCTGTTTATACAGCTAACGGCTTTTTTACCTCAACCCCCAACCCCTCCATAGCCGACGACGACGAACGATGGCCACAACGAAATCCAAAAAGGGGGACAAACAAAAACAAACGACAAAAGCAACGGCGAGCGCAGCGCCATAAGATAAAGAGACCCGCCGAGACCTCTTTACTCTCCACACGTACTATCTTCCCATCTGACTATCTCGCTCTGGCCGCATTCACACGATACAAGTGCGAGGCAACTCGGGCGATTGATTATGATTATTAGTAGTAGGAGAAACCGATGACTACACCCGGCGATGGCTTTCACAGTGACTTCGTTCGTCGTCTTGGAACTGCCTGCCAAAAGGTGAGGATGGGGGCAAGGAGAGGCGAAGACAAGGATAGCGAGTAAGAGAAAGAGAGAGAGATGGAGAGATGGAGAGTGAGAAGGGATGGAAGGAGAGCTCAGTAAGCAGCCGCGGAAAAACGAATTTAAATGAGCGGCATAACAGGCAACAAACAAAAAAAAAGATAAAACGCAAACACAGTGTCGGCCATAGCAGCAAGTAAAGTAAAGTTACAACAAGCAGGTTATCGAATAATTGATTAAATACTTAAGATACTTAATACTTGTGAGAATCAATAAATAAGGCAATCATAAATGAGACTTGTAATATTTTCCTATCTATCTATCCTATTTCCCATCTAATTACTGATTTGTAATATACCTTAACCCTTTCATTTGTAACTATTATTTTGACCGCAGGTGTCTCTGCCTTCGTCTTGTACTTCTCTGCCTGCTCCTGTTCCTCCTTTCGTAACTACCACCACCCCCTTTTCGGAGGAGCGTGTAAAGTGGCAAACGACAGCGTCGCCGCTCATGTGAAATCTATAGGCATAAATTTATTGTTTTGTATTTTCGCTCGTTGCACACAACCAGAGCGAGATGGAGATATGACCCCCACTCCCCCTCTACAGCAACGTGAAGAGTCTCGTTTACTTTTTTCTTCTTGATTTGACTCTCTCCAACCACACAAACACACACTCGGACACATTCTTTGCATATTCTGCTCTCTTCTTGCACTCTTGCATTCTCGTTTTAATTAAGAGACATACTAATATTGGTATTGGAATTGTCATTGCTTTTTGCATTTACCTCCAAATAAATGCCATTTCCATTGCTTAACGTAGTTGGCATCGTGGCTGCTGTTGTTGTTGTTGTTGCTGTCGCAGCTGCAATTTGCGAGGATTTATTGAGATGCTCACAAAAGGCGGAGAAGCTGCTAAAGTCCATGGGTTTAATAACCTCCATTTTTTATTTAATTTATATTTCTTTTTTCTTTTTTTTTATGGACAATAAACAGTATAAAACACTATAAAATATCACAGCCGCAGAATAGAAATCGAAGCCTTGTGGTTTCCGTCACGATTATTGATTTCAATTAAGCACTAATTATCATTCATTGCGCCCCCAATGACAACTATTTTGCACCTAGTTGCTGTGGTTGTGCTTGTTGTTGTTGTTGTTGCCTCGGCAATTACATTATTCCATTCCATTTCCAATACCATTCCATCGTTTTGACTATCACTCCCACTCGCTCGCTCCCATTATTCTCGCGATTTATCGCGCGCGGCCGCTTCTCGTCTCTAGACCGCTGCTCTCGCTCGGGCACCACACTTGGACTTTTTACAACTTTACACCGCGGCGCTCAAACAAATAATGAGCGGAGCGCATTGCGGACTAAAATACAAGAAACACTCCTCATCACACACACACACACACACTCAGGCAACAAGCGCGACGGCGACAGCGGCAGCGGCTAAAATCGAATGCGAATCAGGCAGCGCAAGAGAGACTCAAAAGAGTGGCAGAGGTGGGAGCGGGAGGGAACGAGAGGCAGAGGAAACCAAACAATCGTGAGATTAAGCCAAACGCCGTTTTGGGTGAATGTGAATATGAATGAGATTGAGATGGGCTAAAAACTGAGACTCGAGACCGATACCGATACCGATGCCGATGCCGACCGAGGAGTCTCCTCAGGCTGAGGTGAATGAGCGTCACTTGCAACAGCAGAGCCCGAGTGAGAGAGAGAGAGAGAATGAGTGCCTTCGAGCGAGAGAGCCGGACTCAAAAGAGAGAGAGCGGGACATTAAATGTGACTGAGTAAGTGTGCACTGGATGGACGAGTTGAAGAAGAAGCACCCAGCGGCGGCGGCGGCGGCGGCGGCGGCAGGCACATTGTGTCAACTCGTGTAATGTAAGCAAAGAAGAAGCACCAGCACACACACACACTAATAGAAGCAAGGAGAAGGGGAACACAACACACGGCTGAATCGGAGGCAAAAAAGCCAAGGCAATGAAACAAATGTACCACAAAAACTGTTGACGACACATAGAGAGCAGCGAAAGAGAGAGAGCGCGAGGTTGAGGGAGGGGGGATATGGAGGAGGGTGTAATGACGGACGCAGGACAACAGCGGAAAAAGGGATAAAATAAAATAATAACAGCAGCCGCCGCAGGAGAACGCCAAGGCTGAGAGGTAAAACCATGAAAACGGATTAAAACACAAAAAGCAGGTACAAAAGGTGCATAAAGAGTTAAGAAGTAATCCCTCGAGAAACTACAGCCAGGACCTCTTACCACTTTCCGTCATTTAAAATATTTGTTCTTAAAATTACTGAAATTTAACGTAATTAAGTTATTACTTAAAGCTTACATCAAAAAATGCTATACTTATTCCAATATCAATACTCTAGTTTACTTTTAGCATGTGACAGTTTTGAATTGTTTCGGCTTGACTTTGATTATTGGCATTTTGCAATTGTTTAATTAATTCGACCTTTGGGCCATCTACATATGACTTACACACACACATCTCGAAAGAAAAAGAGAGGGAGAAAGAGGCAGAGCGAAAGATGGAAGCAGGGCCAAAGTGCGATAAGCACGTAGTCAGAGCAAAAACGAAACGAGATTATTAATCAATCCCACAAGATACAGATGCAGATACCACATGAGTGAGTGAGTGAGCAAATGAAAGAGTGAGTGAGAGCAGCTGTCCAAGTGTGTGTGTGTGTGTGTGTTTGGATATATGTACATGCATGAGCGAGCAGGGCGGATATAATCGCACACAGAATCGATGCAATGGCGACACATCTCCTGCATACGAGCAAGATCAGCGAATGGAGCGCGACAGAGAGGGGGGTAAATTTGGCTTAAACTAAATCAGCGGAAGAGAGAGAGAGAGAAGAAAAAAAAAACGAAGATGGACAGGTAGACAGAGACAGATTTAAACTCGAACTCCAGACACATAGATAGCCCTCAATATATATTGACGGACTGATGGACTGGCCATTCGGCTTTATTGGTTAGAGACAGCCGACTTTTCCCAATGCTTTACGACTGACAGGTGTGAAGTGAAAAATGCGCCGACGCAGCAGCTGCACAGCTCCCAACAAATGCACTCGCTGGATCGCAATGAGTGAGAGAGAGAAGTAAGAAATAAGATGCGGCAGCAACACGTGATGAGCACGCGCACAGTGGGTCATATGTCAAAATATTAAAATTAAATTATCCAAAGACCATTTTACAAAAATGAAGTTATAAAAATATATATTAGATGTATGATTTTTTAAGGACTTGTTTGTGTCTGTATATTTTTTATTAAGTTTATTTTCACAAATAAATAGAACTTGCCCCACTGTCAAGCACAGCAGTGGCAACCCAAATGCTAATAAAATAATAAATCGAATGGCAGAAATGGCAACAAGCACAAAAGAGCAACGGCGGTCAAAAGCAAAGAGGCAGAGAAGGAAGCAAAGCATCCAAGCAGCAACTCGAAGGTGGGTCCGAAGATGGCCACAAAAAAGAATTGCCAAAGCCAGCAAGCACACACACACACGTAGCAATTTCTATGCTCCGGTGTTCTAAATACACGTTGCAAAAATGCAAAAGGAATCAAGAAAACAAAGCGAAAAATGCTTTTAAGCTGCTGCTGCAGCCGCAGCAGAAACAAGACGAAGGAAAGAGGGAGGAGGAGGAGGAGGAACGAAATGGGAGCTGAGCTCTCAAATGAGCACAATTAGGCGGCTGGCTTTATCGAAAACTCGCGCGCCGTGCAACAGAAGAGGACAGGAAATGGCAACCGAAACGAAACAGGAACAGGTCACCCATTCTATATGTATCTCCCCATCTCTTCTTCCTTCTTTTTTCTCCGTCTCCCAAGTCACATATTGCGCTCAATAATTCAGTTCGTGAGAGCGGAGCAGCAGCAGCAGCCGTAGCTGAAAGAGAGTGCCACCACATCCCCCTGCCCCTGCTGGCTGGCTGGCCAGGCATTTTGGGTGGGCGCGCACACGAAAAAGGAAAAAATTAAACATTGGATAAATCCAGAAAATGTAAAATTACAAACACACATTGCAGTCGGCACCGGAGCAGCGGCAGCGACTGCGACAGCTGGTGGAAGCGAGATGGGGCGACACACTCGCATGGAAAACTAATACATACAGGGGCACAAGTACAGCCAACGTGTAGCTAGGCAGCAAAGCCAAAGCCAAAACCACCCGATGATATCGAATGAACACCAACAACAACAACAACTGTAACAACGATAAAACCAAGTCGTCCACCAACGCTAAAGTCTCTGCCGGCAGCGCCGCTTGCGTCTGCCGCAGCCGCAACAATCATCGTCACCAAAGAACTTCACCTCGTCAATACAACAACAACAGCAGCAGCAAGGAATACTTGGCTTTGCCACTTCGGGGCTCTGCTGCTTCCTCATCTTCTTCAACAAAATCCGACTTGCTCCTGTTGGTGTTTTTGTTGTTGCTTTTGTGGGTTTGATTGATGGCGCGCTGCCTTTACTGCTGCCGCCCCCCCACCCCACTCTGCCATTTGATAATGGTGGCGTTGCCCATTCAGTGCTGACCGAAGATCTAGCTATTTTCAAGTCAAATCCAAGTCTTGTTAGTAATTATTTGACAAATTTCAGAAAACTCGGCTACTTTTTCTATCTATCATTGTAAAACATGTTTCAAATTTTTATAAATGAATTATTTAAATTTAAATTAAAGTTTGCAAACAAATATTTGTGTATTAGGTTATACATTTGGCGATTTTGACTTTTTTTAAGCTTTCTTTTAGCTTTTATTTTTTAGCTAGTTATTTTGCGCATCTCTAGCGACTGAAACTACAGTGGGAATGCGGCGAATCGAAGCGTCAGGTTGTACAATTGACTCCGGGCCTCCACTTTGCTCTGGCTCATAACTTGACCCAAGCCTTTTGGCCAACGAGCTGCGGGTTCCACTGTGTTTGTGTGTGTTGTTGTTCTTGTTGTTGGTGTTGCCACCTCAAGGGGCAGCAAAAAGCAAAGCAGAGGCAAGAAAAACGAAACGAAAGCAACGGTTTTGCGCTAGGCAGAGGCAGAGCAGCAGCAGAAGCACCGTATGGGGATGGGGGGCCAGAAGGAGAAGGAGGAGGTGGAGATGAAGTTTTGTGTATTGCTGTTTTTGTTTCTGCCGCCGAGTGTGCAAAGTGGTTTGACATTTCCTCCGCTTTGGGCCGCTCATTCGCATTCCCATTCGCGGGATGAGTCGAAGGATGAGCATGGGAGGCGGCAGGCAGGGTAAAAGGAGCAGAAGGAGCAGGCTGCGGAGAATAATCCGAGCATCTCTCTCGGGTTCAAATTCGAGTGTACATGTATTTCTTTTATTTTGCATAAATTAAGCATAAGTGTATATTTGTTGTCGCTCCTCCTCCTCCTCCTCTTCTTCAGTGCCTCGTTTTCATTTATTCGTCGTCGTTTCGATTTTGTTTGCCCATTCGGCAACACACGCACACTCCTACGAAAAGGGGCGGATACACGGACAGAGAAGTTGACAGACTTTTCACCTCTGATACACCAACAACAATATGCACCCCTCCCCCTCTTGAAAAGCTCAGGTGGGTGTTGACTTGGCTTTTTATTTAGTCAGATTTCCCCGAGCTGTTATGGATTTGTCGATAACGGAATTGAAAATGGCAAATACCAAAATTCGGTTGGGCAAAAATATTTTTTAAATTAGCTTTGACACTCGAAATATATTGAAAATGGTACCAGAAATGATACCCTGTATAATCAACATTAGATCTGTTATTAAATTCGCTCTTAAATATAGTTTATATAGTTCTATTCCATATAATTCCATATTTATAAGGCTCAATAAAAATTAAAAATTGTGGAATACCTATTTATTCTATAGTTCCATAGTTCTATTATTATTATACCTCTTAAAACCAGATTTATATAGTTCTGAACTTAAGTTTCACTTAATAAATGTTCAAAATAATGTGATGTTTTTAAAGCTTAATGAAAATTAAACCTTTTTTCCTCTATTTCTGGAACCCCTCCTAAATCAGTATTTCCCCACTTAATCTTCACTCATTATAGGTTCATAATAACCCGATATTTTAAAGATTATACCCTGTAAATTTCCAAATTGCTATTTTCTAATCACATAACATTTTCCCTTAGCTCTCTCAATAATTTCCCAGATTTATTCTGCTAGAAACCCTCTTGAAAAATGATTTCTTTAGTTCTTAACTTTCACCCATTAAATGTTTAAAATAATTCAATATTTTTAAAGATTAATTAGTTAGTAGTCATAGTAAAATCATGATCAATCTCTGGATACTTCAGTAGTTCGACAATTCATGCAAGTTAGTATTAATATGCGGGGTTAGTAGAGTGTGTTTGGTATGGTATGGTATGGTATGGTATGGTATGGCTTTCGTGTCAGTGTTTCTTTTTGGGGTTAAAGTCTTTCTTATCAGGGGAAATTATTTCTTTGACTGTTCATGGTCTATTAGCCCTTCGAATGGGTGACAGAGGGTGCTGTTTTCGATTGATTTCAATCAAGGGGGTTGATTTGGGTCGGGGCTGGTAGTGTGATGTGATGATGAGTGGTAAGAATGCATATATGGTATATAGAAATAGTAAATTGAAGGTACTCATCACTACGTTTGCGTACATTGTTCATGCTGACCAGATACATGGCCAGCTTATTGATGTCCAAGTTGGCCAGCTGGCTGACGTCGGTCGTGTTGAGGATGCTCAGCATCATGCTGATGTCGGCGGCAGTGGGCATGGCTGCCATAGTTCCCGATGCGCCCGTTCCGCCCACTTGCTGTTGGCCCTGCCCGGATCCAACACCCACTCCGGATGCTCCTCCTCCGGCTGCTGCGGCAGCGGCTGCCGCTGCTGCGGACGTGCTGGCGCCCTGCGACTGCATCAGCGCCTGGAGGCTTCGGCCGCTGGGATCCGAAGAGCCCACATTGGAGCCAATAGAGCCGCTGCCGGAGCCACTCTGCAGTTGCATTTGCATCGACTGAAGGGTGGGCGTGGTGGGCACCGATAACGGTGGCGTCGAAGAGACCAGTGCCTGGAGCTGGACAACAGAGAGAGAGAGAGAGAGTTGGACAGAGTTGCAACAGAGATCAGGGATATCGTGAAAGGGAATCCCAATGTCTTTGCTGGTACATAGTTTTGCTGATCAGCTGTTGGCTGCTTTTTTGGGTATCTTTTTGTTTTTGAATTTGTATTCTCCTGGTTCTCTGTCAAAATTCGGGTTTCAGTTAACGTTTTCGTCCTTGTCAAGTCCGTTCTTTTGTACGCTAACTACAGTTAACTACGGCCAACAGCTAAGCAACAAAACTACGTACTTTTCAAACACACTGTGACACTACAACATAATAATAATAATAATAATTAATAATTAAGACAGATAACAGGAAAATTAAGTAATAAAATCATGTTTCATGTTAGGTTAGGCAAAGAAAGGACATCCTTAGACTTATAAAAGAAGCCGATTTCTCAATGTGTAATAAATCGAATAGTTAAACTGGCAGTTACCCTTGGTATAGCAGAAATAATAGATAATATGGTTATATAAATTGACGTTTTAAAGTTGAGATATAAATAAGTAAAATATGCGATAAATTTCTAATTTTTCTATTTAAATTTTTCGGATATTTTTGATTATGTAAAATTTCCATTAATTACAATTTACGATATTTCTAATATGAGAAATTGACCGTTTAAATAACAGCTTTTTCCAGAAAAAATATCGATATATTTGTATTCCAATTTATCGGATTTTTGTTTATTATTTCAAATTTTATATTTATAATTTCCATAATTAAAATTTAAGATATTTCTAATATGATCCGTTGACAGTTAAATGAAAACTTTTCCAGAAATATATCGATAAATTAGTATTCAACTTTTTCGGATATTTTTCGATTATTCAAAATTTCATAATTAAAATATCCATATATTAAAATTTAAGATTTTTCTAATACGACCCGTTGACCGTTTAAATAAAAACTTTGCCAGAAATATATCGATAAATTAGTATTCAACTTTTTCGGATATTTTTTGATTATTCAAAATTTTATATTTAAAATTTCCATATATTAAAATTTAGTATATTTCTAAAATTTCTAAGCGAGATTTCCCCATTTTAGAATATGCATTTGAGAAAGGAAACAATGTCTAGGACTCACCTTGGCCTTTTGCTGCAGCTTTAGCTCCTCCTTCTTGTAATTCCTTTGATAGGCGGTAATGACGCGACGGAGCCGCGTGTTGAGGTCCTGCATCGATGGCCACATGGTGGTGGCATCTTCCACGGCTGCCACAGTTGGCGGATAGCTACCAGCAACGCTCTCCTCTTCGTCCAGGCCTAAATGTGAGTTGGAGTTAGCATGGTCGTTGTTGGTGGTGGAGTTGGGGGCATTAGAGTTAGCCGCTTTGGATGATGGATTATTGGTGGTAGTGGTGGTGGTGGTAGTTGGTGTGGTGGTGGTGGTATTGGTATTGGTAATGGTAGTAGTGGTGGTGGTGGTGATGTTTGTGGTAGCATTGTTAGTGCATGATTCCGCTTGATCGCCTTCGGCACGGGCAATGGCAGCGGCATCGTTTTCGGCTTCCCCAGCAGAAGGAGCATCAGCAGCAGATGACTCCTTTGATTCCATTTTGTTTTCGTTGTCAATTTCGCTTGATGGTTCTTTATCGTTTTCAAGTTTTTTCTCCGATTCGTTCTCTGATTCACCATCGGCAGTCTTGGCCTCCAGATCCTCTCCAGCTTTCTCACTGGACGACTCCGAGGTCGAGACTGCCGCGGCCTTTTTCTTGGTCTTGATTTCCGGATCTGTTTCTGTTTCTGCCGATTGTGCTGGAGGAGTTGCTGATGATGCCTCCTGCTGGGCCGCCTTGTCATCATTATCGCTACCATGGCCCGGCAAGGCAACGGCTTTGGATTTGGATGAGGATTCGGAAGCATTTGCCGCGGTTTCTTTTTCGCATTCCAGCTCGATGGCCTTCGATAGCGTTTTTGCGTCGTTGCCGTCGCCGCTTCCGCCGCTGGCGCTGACGTTGCCGCTCTTACCCGACGAACTTGGCCGCTCCGGGTCGAGGAGGAGCAGCGAGTCCTTGTTGCTATCGCCGCCACCTGCAGTGAGTTTGCCAGAGTCCGAGTCTTTGGTCGTGGTGGTGCCATCATCGTCCACCTCATCGCCATCGTCGTGCTTCGAATTTGCATCGTCTTCGTTTCTGTTTTGATGCCAAAAAAGATATAGTTATTAAATATAATATATTAAAGGGATACTAGAGAGGTGGCGGTGGAGTATATCATGCCAAAAACGTAGTTAAAACGTTCTTTAAAAAAATCACAGAGAGAAAATTCACAACACACACACGCACGCACACACATTCAACGCAATGGCAAATGGATATTTCAATGCTTCGGATGTTTGTGCGTGTAAATATGGTAGATACTTTATAAGAAAGCTCAGGGATAGCTCTTATAATCTGCAATATTCGAGCTGTACCTTTCAAAAATCTATCAAAGATTAATTTTTATAAATATTCTGTAATATTGGCACATTTTCTTAGAGTAAAAGCATGATTTTCATGATTGGGAGGAATGTGCGTGGTGTGCGTGGGAATGTAAATGAGTTTTAGCAAATCCTGTCCCCATTTTGGAACAAATTTAGTCAGGAAGTGGATTATTTGAGCTATTTTAGTACTTGTGTGTGTGGCATATGTGGGATTACTTAGTGATATTTATGTAAGAGTGCGCCAACCACATTGATTTTTATATATTTCCTATAATCCGGTGTGTTTTGGGTTCATAAATAACTAATTGTTCCTTCAAAAATATCCTTTTTCATCTGCGTATTGATTTGAAATTTATAAATCCTTTAACTTAAGAAGTATCTAGCTTGATCCCTTAGAGAGACCCAAAGATAACGAGGTATTTCCAAGATAAACATAGGTTTAAGTTTATAAACTTGCTAAGAATTACAAATTGTTTCAAGTTCCCTTTCTCATATACAAATATTTAACAATCTATCCCTATTTGTATTTCCTAAACACACCGGATTTTAATGCAATAATGGAATTTAATTTTGGATATTTATTTATATATTTTTTGTTTTTTAGTTTTTTGTTTTCGAAAAAATGAGACTTACATCGGCAAATTCGTGACAGCCAGATCGTCGCCGGCAGCACCGGCGCCCACATGGGTGACAAAGCACAGATTGGGATCGGCGCGCATTTGACGATACATTTCACAGCCATGCTTGTAGGTTCCAACCAACAGACTCTTATCACAACAAATGGGATTCCACCATGAGGATGGCACTTGATCTGGCGTTGGCGGCGGGCGAATGGGGAGCTCGCTACATATGATATTCGGTTTTCGTATTCGGTGGTCGATGATGATATACATTCATGGATTTTGGAGGGAGATTTCACACAGAGAGAGAGAGAGAGAGAGATGCGCGAGAAAAGAAATGCGTTGGTTTAGTATAAAAATTTCAAAATTTTGGTTCAACAATTTTTGTAGGTTTGGGTTTATGAGTTAAAAATAATAAAAGGGAAATAATGATAAAACCAATAATAAAAAAAAACAAAATCGATCATAATATTGTTAATTTGCCAATTTGTACTACGGATTCTTAACACTACAAAATGCAGAGAAATTCATACAAAAGCAATATATGAAAATAATAAGTAATAAGATGCGTAACGCTCCTGAAATTTTACAGACAGATAGGGGATTCTGAGCGTTACTCATCTTATTTATATTGTTTTTGCTCTGGTGTTTGGTTTTTATACTTTTTGAATTTGGAATTCGTTAAAAAAAATACACAAATTATATACATTTAAAAACAAGAAAGGAAGCTAACTTCGGTTCGCCGAAGTTTATATAC
Organism: Drosophila truncata; assembly: GCA_008042515.1. Classification (NCBI taxonomy): domain Eukaryota; kingdom Metazoa; phylum Arthropoda; class Insecta; order Diptera; family Drosophilidae; genus Drosophila; species Drosophila truncata. The sequence continues at coordinate 564 of VNJQ01006881.1, read as the reverse complement.
CCTTGCAGATTGCAATTGAACTATAAAATTAAAGTCGAAATTCTGAAATAATAATAAGTGGTCAATTCCCAAATTTGATTAAAATATTTTGAGAAATAGCGAAACTCTGAATTTTTTATTATTACCCTGATTGTTCCTATGGCAGCTATAGGATATAGTCGTCAAATTTTCATGAAATTAAAACTAAGATTCTCAAACAATATTAAGTGGCCAAATCTCAAATTTGATGAAAATATGTTGAGAAACAGCGAAGTTATGAATTTTTTTATTTTTTTCTGATTGTTCCTATGAGAGCTATAGGATATAGTCGTCCGATTTTCATGAAATTAAAATCGAAATTCTAAATTAATAATTAATGGCCAAATATCAAATTTGGTGGAGTTTTGTTGAAAACTGACAAAGTTATAATTTTTTTTCGAAAGTTTTTCCGATTGTTCCTATGGCAGCTATATGATATAGTTGTCCGATCCGGCCCGTTCCGACATATTTACGAGTGAGAGTGTATAGAAGACTAACTGCAAAGTTTCATTCAGATAGCTTTAAAACTGAGGGACTAGTTTGCGT